>JARWKJ010000016.1:1844699-1922199 GCA_029959095.1 Rhinichthys osculus | reverse complement strand
TAAACATACCCATCACACACACACACACACACACACACACACACACACTAACCCAACCCACAAACCTACCCATCACACACACACGCACACACACACACTTATCCGACCCACAAACCTACCAATCACACAAAACTTTCAGCCTTTTTACATTTTCTAAAAATATATAATTTTATTAACCCATTTCCCTCGTGGGAACGGCTGGCTGATCCCTCAATGTAGGAGATCTCAGGAGTTACTATCCTACCGGGGACATTTGGTCAATGTAATATAAACCTCTACACACACACACACACACACACACACGCACACACACGCACACACACTCAGAAAGGCTGTCAGACACACACAAACACACAAGTTTTCCTGAGCTTCACCTGCCCTCTAGTGGAGCTCAAACTAAATATTGTCCTCATAGTTCACAGTAAAGTGAATTGTCAAGTTAGTCATTTAATTGATTAGGTTTTATTCTGATATTGACGAGATTAGTAATTGATCCCAGAGTAAAATTGGGTTACACTTTATTTCTATAGTCCGCTTTAGACATACTAGTAACTCTCATTAATTTACAACTCTCATTAGAGTATCAGCAGATCATTTGATTAGTAGAATAAGTTGACATGTCGTTGTAAAGTTACTTATAGTCAGTAGATTATCTGTTGAGGAGCATCAAAATAATGATATCAGATATTAAACAGACAGTCGACTAATACTCTAATGACTGATAAAAAAAGTGTAAGTGGAAATTGTATTGTTTATTGGTTGCTCTTTCATAACTCAGGAGACAGATAACAGTTATATTAGTCTTTTCTTCTCTATTGTGAAGTATATCCGAGTGAAACGGCTTCTGGAACAAAAACAAGAACAGCTCGAAAAAACTATTTATAATAAATACTCCAATATTCTATATAAAAATAAGAAATTGTCTATTTTGATGTCACGGTGACATCATCATCTCATTTGTTTTATCATATCTATATTTCTCTCTATCTGTCATATAATTGCAGCCAAATGTGTTAAAGGTCCATTTCAATTCATGCAACATCTTGCAATCATAACTGGATAAATAAAGCAATTTGTCCTGAATTTCCTATTTAATTTTTAATGTTTACAAATACATAGTGCATTTAATATCAATGCAATGCTTCTTATTTGTAATGCAAAAATGTTATTAAGTAAAAACATCTTAATGGTCCATTTATTCTGCAAATATTCTGATACATTCAGCCTCTTTCTATATATATACAGGTGAAACTCGAAACATTAGAATATGGTGCAAAAGTTAATTTATTTCAGTAATTCAACTTAAAAGGTGAAACTACTATATTATATAGACTCATTACATGCAAAGTGAGATATTTCAAGCCTTTATTTGTTATAATTTTGATGATTATGGCTTAAAGATATGAAAACATTTTCACAATATTCTAATTTTGAATTTGGGGTTTTCATAAGCTGTAATCCATAATCATCAAAGTTATAACAAATAAAGGCTTAAAATATCTCACTTTGCATGTAATGAGTCTATATAATATATTAGTTTCACCTTTTAAGTTGAATTACTGAAATAAATGAACTTTTGCACGATTCATTTTTCGAGTTTCAGATTTATTCAGATTCAGATTTATTCATATACTTTTGCATTTGCTGTAATTAAATTCTGAGGCGTGTAATTGTCTGCCCAGAGCTGCTGATAACCTCCTGAAAGCCTGTGATATGTGTGTGTTACATCAGTGTTGCAGGACCCCTGAGGGCCACCAGAGCGCAGTGTGAGATCAGATGAAGATCAGTGTGAAGAGGAGCAGCACAGTAAGACTGTATTCAGAACAGCATACTAACATAATGCATGCATACAATAATGTTATGTATCCCACAATGCAAATATGATCACCATGATCCTCCATTTTAACATGCATATTTTGACTCTTTAAAATATTTGATCTGACTGACAAACGTGACGAATTTTTACTCAAAGTTGGATAACAATGGAAAACTTACTTTTTAATTTAGAAATGACAACTGGATATCACTCACTGAATTAAACATGCAATATGTGGCAACACTCTAACATATATCATTGCATAACATTAATGCGTAGCAACTAGTAGGAGGCGGCATATGGAAAATATTGAGCATTATTCAGAGAAAAACAATCTGGGAAACAGAGCCTAAGGCTGCGTCACAGTTTGCCTACATATCCTATGCACTAGGATACGCAGGCAAATCCATACGCTTCATGTGCTTTGGTTATGTAAAAAATACTTACTTTTGAGGACACCGCAAGAGAGTATGTCAGTATTGGGACAATGAACAGGTTAGCATGTTAGCCTTAACATATAGCTATTATGTTAACTTTAAAAATCCACAGGAAAATGAAATGATCTGCACCTTTATAATGCTCTTTTCAATGCGTATGACGTTCAACTGATGATGATTTGTACTATTTTAGTATTCAAATTAGGATGCATGCTAATTCTGAGAGCTGCTCGACTTGCTTTATGAAATATAGGCAGAGCAAATGCTTTTACTATGAACTTGTATAGTCGAACACTGATGCAATAGTTAGTTGCACCAAAAACGTCCTCCACATCACACTGGTTCAACAAGTAGTGTTTGCAGAAGAATTACACACTTGTCTTTTGAGCAAACATGTGCTTTAATGACTAATAAAATGCAGGGTTAAAATGCATAATATATGAGAGATGAAAAACCGTTCATCACTGACCAGCTGTCCAGATGATAAAGTGGCAGTTGTGAGTTGTAAAAATGTTTATGAAGCAAATAAAAGTGCATGTTTATTACTTCCTGTCCTCAAACACTGAGTCATATCAGTCAGACAGTGTAATCTTAGCATTATTCATATAGCCTACTATTATAATATGTATTAATATTCTGAATTTGCCTCCCTCTTTCTTTTCTTTATTGCTAATTGTACAACTCAGGACAGGGAACAACCAACAACATAATACACAAATGACTCTCATGATTCTGTTCTTTTTAATAAGCCAAACTTATTAGGTTACTCGTTTTTCATGTGACAACAGTGTATAATAAGACAAGACTACCAGGATGAACAATATAATATGAGGGAAGGAAAAAACACTGAAGGTAAGCACTAAGCCAATTAAATCTTGTTGAACAACAAGAGGAATCGTCTTTATAATCGTCTTTATACTGATAACCGGCTATCAAGACAACATCTAAAAGTAACATCGCACTGAAGAAAAGGTGATCAGGTGTTTCAGGAAACGAACAAAAGAAGCTATCAAATTTTTTTGGTTTAAGTTTTAGTAGTTTTGTTATATTCTTTTGTCTTTTTTTATTAGTTTTATTTGTTTAAATTCTATTCACCATTTAAATAATGTTTTATTTCAGTGTTCATTACTGTAGTATTTCGACTTCAATTTATTTATTTTAGTTGCCATGGCAGCATTTATTTGTACATTGAAAATTTTCATCTAATATATTTCATTTCAGTTAACAAAGATGATTTTTAATAGTTTTAGTTAACAAGAACAACACTACA
Organism: Rhinichthys osculus; assembly: GCA_029959095.1. Classification (NCBI taxonomy): domain Eukaryota; kingdom Metazoa; phylum Chordata; class Actinopteri; order Cypriniformes; family Leuciscidae; genus Rhinichthys; species Rhinichthys osculus. The sequence goes on along the minus strand of JARWKJ010000016.1, from coordinate 1,918,676 downwards.
GTCGGCCTAACTTTTCTCTTCAGGACTGGCATATGAGATGATTCATAGATTCCAGCAGGAAAGTGTTAACATTACAGTTTGTTTTAATATATTTAGTCATTAATAGATTATCGGAAACAAATCAGTTATCTTATACTGAATAGAACCACTTATGACAATTAAAAGCCCCAAAAAAATGTTAGGAAAAGCTGCAACTAATGTTCATAACGGTAACGCTTTAGATTACAGCCCGGAAAGTACTGTGTAATTAAGAGGAATTTACAGAGTAACTTTCGGTAATTATAGTGTACCTATAAAGTACTTACATGTAGGTATAAGGGAACAATATGTAAAGTTTGGGGAATAAAGGGGTAACAACCAGGAGAATTAAAATAAAATGTATACTGTAAGTATTATAGAACTAAGGGGTACTTATTCTACTATTATGATACAACAATCTTACATTTGGGAGCAATTTAGCGAGAATACTGCGTACCTTTTTTGTAATAATTGTGTACCAATACATAGGCTTTTTTTAAATTACAGGGTACATATCTATGCATTTATACTTTTATTTATTTATTTTTTTATAGCAAAAGGGCAGATGTTTGGGCTAACATGTTTCAAGGCAAGAAAAGCTAAGACTATTGCAATTTTTTTAATATACTGGGAAATATATCTTGTTTAATGTGGTTACATGGTAAGTGGTGCTTGTATAATAAATAAAGGTTTCCGAGTCAGTGATATAAGATTGTGTGTATGCATTTTTATTGTTACCCTGTAACTACATTGAACAAGAGGGTAACAAGCACCACTTTAATTTACAGCCGGCAATGTCACACTTACCCTGTAACTACATGGAACAAGGGGGTAACAAGCTACATGAAACAAGAGTATCTTTCCACAATATTTAAGCAAAAGTTGCAATAGTTTTGGTTTTCAGTGCACTTTTGTTAAAAAGATTACATTAAAAAAATTACAGGGTACATATCTATGGATTTATAAAGCCTATACAGTATGTACTGGTTCACCATTATTTCAAAAAAGGTACGCAGTGTTCTCGCTAAATTGCTCCCAAATGTAAGATTGTTATATCATAATAGTAGAATAAGTACCCCTTAGTTCTATAATACTTAAAGTATAAATAATTGTTTTATTCTCCTGGTTGTTACCCCTTTATTCCCCAAACTTAAAATATTGTTCCCTTATTCTTATATTGTTATAGGTACACTATACTTTACTTCTACTTTCTGGGCTGTAATCTAAAGCGTTGCCCAATGTTCATAGTCTCCTGAAGCTAGAGATTATGAACATTGTGTTGTTTGAGACCGAAAGGCTGACAATTTTTACACTTTCTGATTTAAATGTGTGTCGTGATTTCCTGTGCAAAACTCAGAGGCTCAGGCTGTAGACCCAAAGGTCATGGTTAGTACTAGCGGCATATTTATTTTTTGACAGGAGTTATAACTAAGTTTAGGAATAGAATTACAGTGTATTCAGTGGTTTGTACTGTTGTTTAACAACATATCGATTGCCCAACCGATGAAACGTCTTTTCAAAATTAGTAGACGTTTTTTTTGTGAGTTATTCCGTGATCTCGGACCTTAATACAGTGTGTGCCTATAAGTCTATCCCTCACAGCCTCATTTTCATCCGAGTTAAATTCAATAGCCTTAATGAAACACTATAGCTTGGACACAATGATCAATGGATATTCTAATAGAGGGAGAGAAGTGCAAAACTCATGGCGTGTCCTGCATTAAACAGACTCTCTCACACACAAGCTGATTTAGCATTCAGCAGGCACAATAGCTGAGCATCTTGAGAGGCAAATTAAATGAGTAATTATGTAGTCCTGCTCCATAAATGTACTAAACACTGTGTCCTTTTGGGTCAAACGTTTCTATTGTTGTTTGGGATTTCACATCATTACCGGTGAGCGGCACAAACACACACACACACACACACACACACACACACACACACACACACACGCGCTCGGACTGAAGGTCCTCATTGAAGAAAGGGCCACACTGTTGGTTGACCAGAACAAGCAGTCATTGTGTTAGTGAATGAGAAATGCTGTTAGTTTTCTTAAGGTCTTGTGACTTTGTTAATGGGTGACCTTAAGAAACCTCAACCCTCCACCCAACCTTTGGGAAAACTTGCTTAAACAGCATGCAGAGCCAAATCCAAATCACCCAAAAGAGGAATAATTAAACCAGCAGAAAAATATAACCTGCCTTTGTCTGTTCTTGGTCGAGAGATCTTGATCTTTCACAATTCAGGAGCAATAGCTCTCATTTAAATATGTATGTTTCTGATTACATAGACACAAATGACACAATTGTTGACATGCAGAAAGAATTTCGATCTATACAATGAATGTGGATTGCATAGCTTAGATGATTCCTGATAATTCGATGAGAAACTAGTTAGTTCATATTGAAACATCTTGACTTGTGAATGCAGACTTGTTGTGGAGATCTTTACTGAAACTCTAGAGAAGACTCGTGAGATCACTGCGTTTTTTTCCTCTGAATTTTTTTTTGGAGAAAAGGAGTTTTAAGCAAACATTTCAATTTGCTCTCTCGATTTAATGTAGTTGCTTTATAGGAGAAACAATTGAGAAATTAAATAAATATCAGTTTGTATTTTTTTATGTGGGAAAATGTAAGACTTTGTCTTTTCTCAGTCTATGAAGAAAGAGTTGTGCACTTTCATAAATCATAGATATAATTGCGTTTCAAGTAAGTATCATCTCAAATGTTTCTGTTAAAAATCGTTATAATTGAATTGAAATAAAAGTTAAGTCAATAGTTATATGTAAAATGAATATGGATAACAGCTCAGATCATTTGGTGAGAATTGTTTGAGTTCATCTTGAGATCTTATTTTGACTCATTTAAAATCTCAGTTTGCTCTTATTTGAATCTCACTTTTGACTAGGACAAACAGTTGAGTTGCTAATTTTCTTACATCAGATAAAGTAGTACCAGATAAAGTTGTTCTTTCACATTTGTTTAACTTTGAGTTCTTTAGTAAAGGTAATAGTGTAAAGCACAGAGTTTAAACTCAATGCACTCCTACTGACCTGTGTAGTTTGGCTCATCGGCGCGGGACACAGTGAATTTGGTGTCAGGTGATGTTTTAATCTTGAAGGTATGCTTTTAGATAAACACTTCCTCGTGATTTAGGGGAAAATAAATCACAGCATCTGGGTTTACAGTATACGTTTAATTCAGAAACTGCATGTCATCGGGGACCGTCCACATCCCATGATATCCTTCAAACAAACCCAGAATTAAGAGCTTGCATGTTCCAGTTTCTTCGAAGTTTCCCTCTTCAGTCCAAAACCATTGTTGTTCCAAACCCATGTGTACGGTGGCTGAGAGAGCTCAACGCGCTGCAACTGAAGAAAACGCATACAAATACATAAAAACTCAAAAAACAACACAACCAAAACCGGAAACGCGCTGCAAATACTTACAACGCAACCAAATATAGAAACACGCTGTATTTTATATTTTGTTAGTTGTGAGTATTTGCATAGTGTGTTTCTATATTTGATTGCGTTGTGAGAATTTGCAGCGCGTTTCCGGTTTTGGTTGTGTTGTGAGAATTTGCAGTGTGTTTCTGTATTTGGTTGTGTTGTGAGTATTTGCAGTGTGTTTCTGTATTTGGTTGTGTTGTGAGTATTTGCAGTGTGTTTCTGTATTTGGTTGCGTTGTGAGTATTTGCAGTGTGTTTCTGTATTTGGTTGCGTTGTGAGTATTTGCAGTGTGTTTCTGTATTTGGTTGTGTTGTGAGTATTTGCATTGTGTTTCTATATTTGATTGCGTTGTGAGAATTTGCAGTGTGTTTCTGTATTTGGTTGCGTTGTGAGTATTTGCAGTGTGTTTCTGTATTTGGTTGTGTTGTGAGTATTTGCAGTGTGTTTCTGTATTTGGTTGCATTGTGAGTATTTGCAGTGTGTTTCTGTATTTGGTTGTGTTGTGAGTATTTGCAGTGTGTTTCTGTATTTGGTTGTGTTGTGAGTATTTGCAGTGTGTTTCTGTATTTGGTTGCGTTGTGAGTATTTGCAGTGTGTTTCTGTATTTGGTTGCGTTGTGAGTATTTGCAGTGTGTTTCTGTATTTGGTTGTGTTGTGAGTATTTGCAGTGTGTTTCTGTATTTGGTTGTGTTGTGAGTATTTGCAGTGTGTTTCTGTATTTGGTTGTGTTGTGAGTATTTGCAGTGTGTTTCTGTATTTGGTTGTGTTGTGAGTATTTGCAGTGCGTTTCTGTATTTGGTTGCGTTGTGAGTGTTTGCAGTGTGTTTCTGTATTTGGTTGCGTTGTGAGTATTTGCAGTGTGTTTCTGTATTTGGTTGCGTTGTGAGTGTTTGCAGTGTGTTTCTGTATTTGGTTGCGTTGTGAGTATTTGCAGTGTGTTTCTGTATTCGGTTGCATTGTGAGTATTTGCAGTGTGTTTCTGTATTTGGTTGCATTGTGAGTATTTGCATTGTGTTTCTGTATTTGGTTGCATTGTGAGTATTTGCAGTGTGTTTCTGTATTCGGTTGCGTTGTGAGTATTTGCAGTGTGTTTCTGTATTTGGTTGCATTGTGAGTATTTGCAGTGTGTTTCTGTATTTGGTTGCGTTGTGAGTATTTGCAGTGTGTTTCTGTATTTGGTTGTGTTGTGAGTATTTGCAGTGTGTTTCTGTATTTGGTTGCATTGTGAGTATTTGCATTGTGTTTCTGTATTTGGTTGCATTGTGAGTATTTGCAGTGTGTTTCTGTATTCGGTTGCGTTGTGAGTATTTGCAGTGTGTTTCTGTATTTGGTTGCATTGTGAGTATTTGCAGTGTGTTTCTGTATTTGGTTGCGTTGTGAGTATTTGCAGTGTGTTTCTGTATTTGGTTGTGTTGTGAGTATTTGCAGTGTGTTTCTGTATTTGGTTGTGTTGTGAGTATTTGCAGTGTGTTTCTGTATTTGGTTGTGTTGTGAGTATTTGCAGTGTGTTTCTGTATTTGGTTGTGTTGTGAGTATTTGCAGTGCGTTTCTGTATTTGGTTGCGTTGTGAGTATTTGCAGTGTGTTTCTGTATTTGGTTGCATTGTGAGTATTTGCAGTGTGTTTCTGTATTTGGTTGTGTTGTGAGTATTTGCAGTGTGTTTCTGTATTCGGTTGCATTGTGAGTATTTGCAGTGTGTTTCTGTATTTGGTTGCATTGTGAGTATTTGCATTGTGTTTCTGTATTTGGTTGCATTGTGAGTATTTGCAGTGTGTTTTTGTATTCGGTTGCGTTGTGAGTATTTGCGGCACATATGTTGTCTAACCGGTGAAGATGTTTTCTTAATTTGCTGGTGTTTTTTCTATTTGCGTGTGTTCTCCTCAGTTGAGTTCTCTCTGCCATCAGACATGTTTTGTTATGTTTTATTTTTTATCTTCGGAACTCTAAAGGAGATTTTTTTGATTCATGAAATCTCTTCACAAATATATAAAAAAAAATGAACAGCATGAACAGAATGACATGAAGGCGAGAGTAAGCAATGACAGAATTTTCCTTTTGGACTGAATCCTTTAACAAGACACTAGAATCAACCATTTCTCTGTTCGACTGAAAGAAGGCAAGCAGTTTGTGATAAACCGTCACTTACAGAGTCTTTTAACTTTATCTGGATCTTCTCAGGAGAAAGCTGCTGTATTCTCAGTGGCCTTTATGTGAGAAGAGAGGATTTACCAGTGCAGAAATAGGCCACCATTAGCAATGTGCTGTTTTTGTCCAGCCTCGAGGTCCATGTCCCGGTCATGATCCCAGCAGGGACACAATCTGCGTCTGAAGTGCAGAAGGTGCCACAACAACACAACCCGTTATAGAGAGACTCGGAGGGGTTAGTTAAGAAGCAAGCCGAGCATGAAGTGCTCAACTCATGGAAACATGCCAGAGCCTTTAGCTGTCGCTCACTCCAACCAGAGGCGGCTTTTAAATGACATGTCACCATCACCGTTTCTATTTTCCCCTGCGAAAAAAGATTTCAAATGTATTCTGTTGAGTTTAAATTGGAAATTTCAACAATGACTCAAACTCTGCTTAGATTTGCCAAGCTTCTGCATGTCAGAGAGCTCAAACCATCTTCACTCCCAAGACAATTGGTATATGTCCAAGTTAAGAGCGTTATTGAGCCAAAAGCATGTTTACCAAAGCGACCGATACGTCCAATTGCTTTCAGTCACAATCCTTTGTCATCACACTGCGGAAATGAATTTTACTGTTGTCATCAAGGCATGATATGTTGATTTTAATTCGAGCAGCCATTCATTTTAGTTGCATTACACAAGATATAGTTATTTTTGAGCGCCTCCACCCGGCTAAACACTTTTTAGACATTTAAATAACCATGATATAACAAGCTGAATCAAATATGCTTTATAACGAATATCACACAAACAAACAGGTCTCTGGTCTTACCGCATCCACTTGTCCACTTTTTTATTGACCAAATAAAAGTATGCTACAGTCATAAAAATGTATTTAAAATGAAGGGTTTCCAAGGCCAAACGTTTGCTTTGTGTGAGAAACGGACATCCGATCCATCGTAAGGGTCGCTCAAATTGAAACATGAAATATTGTTTGCTGTTGCGACATCTTTGATGTTCGATCTCATTGGCTTCCGCGTGTCTCAACTTTCTAATCATTACTATCTTTTCTACTTTGGCGCAAAGAAAAATTCAAACAAATGTCACTTTGTAGTTACATTATATTCTTCCTAATGTGCAGAAGTATTTTTTCCATTCATTTCTCTCATAGGGATTAAAAATGAAAAATTTTCCAATTTTGAGAGCTTAAAGAGATCGACTCGATCATAGATATCCATAATAAAGGCTAGATGTCTCGTCCGCGCTGCTGGCCAATGGAGGTCGGCGTCCACACTGGCGGCCATCTTGCCACAGGCAGTTCGCTCACTCGTAACATTGTGTTTTAATGGTGCATGTACTTTTTAAATAACCATAACTTGCTCAATTTTCTACCGATTTTCAAACAGTTTGGTTTGTTATAAACGTCAGAGATGTAGTTATGACACTGCATACTTATGAATAATAAGTGTATAAATAAATAATCATCCAGAATTATAGCCACGTTAATAACGTTTGTAAGAAACCAAACCGTTCGTAAATCCGTCAAGATTTCAACGAGATAAGAGTATTTGTGTTCGTGCTGATCACTCATCTTACATCAGGCACCACAGAGCCCGCTAGAAAGCTTGCCTGTGAGAAGATGGCCGCCGGTGATGACGATAGAGACTCCACCATAAGACATCTAGCCTTTATTATGGATATCTATGGACTCGATTATGTCATTCGCAGTGCTTCATGGAAGTGGGCAGAGCTAAAGAGCTATTTTGGAGCATGTTGCTTTTATTTCGACTTTCATTGTTGGCATTTTTGTACAGCATCATGGGTAATGCAGTTTTTCACCACACATTTCATTGTTTATTTTAAAGAATAAACTGAAATAATGTGGGCTGACGGCTTCAGCAAAAGCAAATATCATCGATTAACAACCTCGTCTCTCACAGTAGGGCTGACTTTAAAGGTTTATAAGTTACCGTTAAAAATCAATTTCCCTATCTAGAAAATGACAGGAGTGTTACTTCTGGACCCAGACCTTTGCTCTCTATATCTGTAGAGTCACAGTAAGCACGCTGAATACTGACGAGCAGCAAGATCTAATCGGTGACTTATCGGACGCCTTGGTCTAAGAAGATCTGAGCCGCTATCCATTCATTTTAAAGCTCTATAGTAAGGCAAGGCAAGGCAAGCTTATTTATATAGCACATTTCATACACTACGGTAATTCAAAGTCCCTTTCTTTACACAGAAAGGAATTAAAATAATCACAAAATAAAAGCATGCAATGAAAATTAAAACCGTTATAAAAGGAATTAAAAGAGATGAAATATTTGGCTCAGTTGTGTTTATTTCTCCCAGTAAATCTTAAGAGGAACATCTGAGAAAAAAGGTAAAACAATGGAGAACTCATTTCATCTTCTGAGATGTAGACTATAGTAGCAGTGAAATGGAGGTCAGCGATGGAGTCAGATCCACTCAGAATGAAACCTGCCGTGAAAATGATATTGTATCGGTTGTTCGAGAGAACTCTGTGAACTCGGCTGTTTGCTGGGAAAGGATTGATTGGTTTGCAGAAAATGCCCATGTGAGTGAATGCATCTCGTTTGACGGCCTCATTTGAGCTTTATTGTTTCTTATGCTTTGTTGCAGCTGCCCAGAGAGAGCAATATAACAACATAACAACAAACCGCTCTGTTTAATTTGATTTTGAAGAACATATGAATCAAACAAGTGACTTTCGCGCCGCCAACACCTTGACTCTTTGTAACAAAACACTGAAAGTATTTGGCCTGGACATGGGCTGATGTTCTCATCTGTGTTTGTATATCTTGTTGACTGGTTCTGTTACATGTCCTGTTCACTCACAGACATGATCCAATGCAGATCTTGAACCCTGTGGTAGGCATCAATGTAAACTAGTTTAAAACGACATCTCTGGGAGGTAACAAAAGTATGTTCTCTTACTTTTAGCTTTTATTTGTGTAAAGTGTGAGGATTGTGAAGCTTGAAGGCATGACAGTGATTTACGTCAGTGTGCATGTTGTGGCTTCTGCTGCCGATGTATAAGATAAACCTCACCACAATGTCATCATCACCATTGGGAAACTGGATTTTCTTTGATTTCTTGGCGTTGTCAATGTTAAATTGCACATTTTTTGACGTTTTTATAGGCTATAGTGAACAAGTATGAACTTACAGAGAGATGAAAATCTAGCTTTAATCTTTGACTGTGTTGATTTGAATGTTTTGTTCTTCACACAAGATACATATGTACTCACGGTAATTATGCATTAATGCTGTTCACTTTTTAAATAACTAATTTTTGAAAATATAAATAGTCACTTTTGCTTCAGTTGTCTATTAGTATTATAATATAACAATGTTTCTATTTACTTTACTTCCTGAACGTTTTTGGACACGTCTACATTGTCAGTAAATTGTCCTCCGGGTTAAAAGGCCCATTAACCAGGAGCGGTAGATCTCCGCCAACACCCATGCCTGGAGCTGTCTGTCTAAATCAGGATCACGTTAATGTTAATGCTAATGTTTCTGCTTATGCGATGGTTCGGAGATTAACACTCCTTCGGGTTGTGTTATTATTGCTGCTGATGGAATGCACTGTTTCAGAGCTATAGATCACTAGAAACTCTTATTAAATGCATTGTGTGTGTGTGACCGATGACTGGATTAAACACAGTTAATCTAATGTGTTGTAGGTTTAATTTTCATTTGTGTTTCCTGAGTTTGGTTTAAAGACCACTGTAGATAGCATTGTTTTCTGTTAGTTAGTTGGAGAGTGATCGCCACCCATTGCATTTCTATTTATTTAGTCAGCGTAGCTTATTTAAGGCGGCGTATGCGCTGAAGATTTTGGGTTTGTTTCTGCATTTTCCTTTTGGTTGGTAGAGGTTTGGGTTAAATCACTGTAAAAGGTGATCAGTTGACTTAACTTAAAAAAAGTGCTGAAACCCTTCGCCTTAAAACGATTAAGATTCATGAAATTGAAAAAATTAAGTTATGTGAACTTGAAAATTCCACGTACCTTATTTTTTTCTATTATGCATGACGTGTATTTACGTAATCATTTTAAGGCAACAGGTTTCCTCACTTTTTTTAAGTTAAGTCAAATGATCACTTTTTACAGTGTATGGGAGTTATGTTTTGATTGATTTGGCGACACTTGTTTTTCTGATTATTCGGTTTTCTTTTACATTTATAATGTGTTTTGTAACGTCTTATATACCTCTTCAATTAAAACGTTTTCAACGTAAATCCTGGTCTTCCTGGTTGTTTCTGCCACTCGCACACATGGCAACGGTATCTGAACTGAATTGAATAAACTCAACTAAACTTAGACGTGTTCAAATTAATTGATTTTCCCCATTTTTCCATCATTTGGACCCACTGTCTATGATTGACTCCTTTAGCCAAAGAGTAAAAAAAATGTTGAGTGCAGAATTGGCATAACAAAGAAAATGCATTGTTTATTTTTGTCTTTTTACTGGAAAACAAGTCCAAAGTACTGATTAAGAAAATGATGTGCAACGTTAAAAATAGCGTACATTAGAGTGACATTCAGCAGAGGTTTCCATGACATTTATGGACTGGGACGTGTTCCTGGTTCTGGTTGACCTAATTTATGCAGCCTAAAAACCCTTAAACGGATTTGAATTATAGAAATGTGATGTGTTACATGTATGCCAGGTTAAAGAGATGTGTTTTTAGTCAAGATTTAAACTGACAGAGTGTGTCTGCTTCCCAACCAACGCTTGCGAGATTGTTCCAGAGTTGATTATTTGTTGATTTTGATATAGTAGGTATTATCAACTGGCCAGAATGTTGAGATTGCAATAGACGTGAGGGTTTATGCAAGATTTTAAAATGTATGCAATGTTTAATAGGGAGCCAATGCAGTGTTGACAGAACCGGGCTAATATGGTCATACTTCCTGGTTCTGGTAAGAACTCGAGCTGCTGCGTTTTGGACCAGCTGAAGTTTGTTTATTATGCATGCAGGGCAACCACCCATACGAGCATTACAACAATCTAGCCTTGAGGTCATGAAAGCATGAACTAACTGTCCCGCATAAATGAGCAACATTGATCACGTGACTGTTTTTGATGCTCAAGATGCTCTTTTTGGATCATCTGAGGTCAGTTTGTGCTGGGAATGCTAGTTTTAACTTGTTTATTTTAATGTTGATAGCAATACAAAAAACACAGAAGCATTAAAGTCCTAAAGCATTGACGCATTATAGTCAATAATTTCATCCCTTAAAAGTCACCTTTGATCACCAAAATTACATATTAAAAAAAAAAAATTCCTTAAAATATCTTGAATGTAACTCGACACCCTTGCCTCATTTAGTATACACGGTTCAATATGCAAATGAGCCCCGCCTCCACTCACTCACACAGCTCAGAGATCCACTGGTTGACGATCACACGTTGATCTGATTGGTTACAAGGTCGTTTGTGACGTCAGAAACACCAGCGATTTCAAACCGTGTTTTTGAGACTGTCTTTGGTTCACTGCAGTTTTAAGCAGAAAATACTCAGCAATGCTGTCGACTTATGAACTTACACATGGTTAGTCTTAAAGCATATTAAAAACACCACATAGACACATAAACAACATTAAAAGCTTGATTTAATATTGGCGAGACTTTGGTGAGGTGGGAGGTGTTGTGAGGGGCAGCGTCACATCTTTGTGAGATCTTGAACAGCCGATGGGTTTTGATGAAGGGTTTCCTCTTAATGCCACATTAGAGAGGTTAAAACAAATGAATTCAGTGGAGCATGTCAGTGTCAAACCTTCCCAGGTGTCCCCAACAACATGTCCCTGGGGTTTTTCCATCGCTTTCCACAGATTGTAATGTAATCAATAGTAATGCCTTCAGTCCGAGAGCGTCATGTCATTGAGTGAAAAATCTGTGCTGGCTCTCCAGGGTTGCTATAGATCTCTCAGGATGGGTCGTGTTCAAACGCACCCGTCTGAGAGAGATCTATTGGGTAATAACACTAGAGACTCTCGTCGCAATCATTATTACGATTGCTGTTACGCAAGCTCATGAGCGAGAGCCAAGTGTGATTCATCTAATGGCTGGAAGGTAAACAGAGGTAGAGCTTGTATATCATCTGTTTCGGGTGTCATTACTGTGTACTTTAGAGTCCAGCGAGCGCCAGAGACCCGTGATTTAATGATCTTTCACACACACGACAGACGCTGCTTTCAGTGACTCTTTGTTGGGCTTACCTGGACACATTCTTATGCCGAAAGGACATCACTTCATCTAATGAAGTCTACAGTTTAATAGAATAACTGTAAATCCAATATAACTGGAATCTCATAAAACCTTTCAGCAAATACTCGGGTTTATATATTACCATTCAAAGGTTTGGTGTCAGTAAGATTCTTATAAAGATCAGAAGAGACTGTTAGATTGTGCCAAAAACGAGTCCTAAAAAATATAATGAAGAAACATTACAAACACAAAAACAAACATAAGAAGCAGCACAACCGCTTTCAACATTATGATAATAATAATAATCAAGTTTCTTGATCAGTAAATCATCATATTAGAGTGATTTCTGAAGGATCATGTGACACTGAAGACTGGAGTAATGATGCTGAAAATTCAGCTTTGATCACAGGAATAAATTACACTTTACTATATATTCACTTAGAAAACAGCTCTTTTAAATTGTAATAATACTTTTTTACTGTATTTTTATTAAACAAATGCAGCCTTGGTGAACATTAGACTTTGTTAAAAAATAATAAAAAAATATTAGGCCCCAAACTTTTGAGTGGTGTATATATATATATATATGTGTGTGTGTGTGTGTATTTGTGTATGTCACAATTGCACAAAAAAAAAAAAAAGGTTTTAAAAATAGGCTATATGAAATCAAGCATTTAATTGTTGTTTTTGTTTTTTGGCTTTGTGACATTTCCAGCTGGAATGAGTGCAATTAGAAACTATAACGAGTTAAAGAATGTAATTCTCAAGGTTTATTTCAGAGCACTGGGTCTTAACAGAGTTAAACAAAACTGATATTCTCTTAGGAACTATCACCCACTCCTTAAATGGTTAACCATAATTATAAATACACAATAACAGCACTGAAATGTATAAACAAATTAGGTTTTTTTTTCATGTCCAGTTTAATCTCTGGTCACAATGTGTAAATCCAATGGAAGTGGTTCAACGATAGATTGGCACAATGAGAAGAAGAGCAATGGAATGAGCTGGAGACAAACACTCACAAACTAGAAGCAACTTGTTTGGGTTAAAAAAAGGCAAAACTTCAGCAACAAGGCAGAATCAAATCTGAACAGTCTCCAAACTACTTTGTTTCCAGGAATGCTTGAGAAGCTTTAGATCTCAACACTTGACATACAGTATTCAGTCCGCTCTCAAAGGCCACCAACACACCGAGTAAATAAATACAGCGGATTAATACAAGTTTTCAATATTGTTGTGGACAATGTTGGACTTTGGAGTCAAAAAGGTTGAGAACCACACTTAAACACACACTGAATGGCAAAAATCTAAATATTTTTTCATTAGTAAGTCGCTTTGAATGAAAGCATCCACTAAATGACTAAACGTACATCGTCGATTTACACTGCAGTGTGTTCATGGCCAACACTCGTCCCAGAGACTCAGCTATTCACTTGTACAGTAGCTGCTGGTAATATCTCAAACTGGACACATCCTCAAATCCCTCCTGCATTTATACAAATAATAAAAAAAAAGCCCGGGCCTCGTCTCATAAGATCCTGTTCTGTACAAGCAAATAAAATATGAGCTCTTTAAAACATCCATTTCTTTTAACAAAATAATCTGATCCATTAAAAGTTCACATAGCAAAAAAGGTAACAGATCTCCATATATATATATATTTATATATATTTATACTGTATATACACACACATACTATTTTGGCAGACAGAACGCAAAGTAGTTCTTTATTGTAAACAGCTCTCTCTTCTTTCCTCACACGACCTCTCGTTACATTCACGGCTCCAGTTCTGATTCCTCTTAACGTTTGTGCTTGTAGGAAGGCCTTCCTCATCGACACACACCTGATCCCGGGAGGCGGGAATGTGAAGTAGACGAGGCCTTCAGAATCGTCCTGAGATCTTTCCAAATGTGTTCGGTGCGCGCTGACCCGGGGAGAGAGGACTCATGGGATGTGACGCTCCGGTTCTCCTCAGTTCTCCTGGTCTGTGAAGTCCTCCTCCACGACGGCTTTCTCCGGGATGGCCTCCAGACTGGGACGGCCCCTGGACTGAGACCCCGACGAGGGTCCCGCTCCTCCTTTGGACAGGTTGCAGGTGAGCGCGGCGTAGTGGATCTGTTTCAGGTTCTCAAGCACTTCCGCCCGGGCGTGTTTCAACAGATCGGCCTGACCCTGAGAACACGAGCAGAGACGAGGGAGAGTTCACTCACAAGTCTTCTAGCGGGAATGCACACACTTCATTCTTCTCTTATATATATATATATATATATATGTGTGTGTGTGTGTGTGTGTGTATATACACACACTATATATATATATATATATTACACACAAAAACACACACATATACATATATATATATATATTAGTGCTGGGCAATGATTAATCACATCCAAAATAAAAGTTTGTGTTTACATAATATATGTGTTTGTACTGTGTATAATTATTTGTATATATAAATACACACATATGCACGTATATATTTAAGAAAAATGTGTTATTTATATATAAAATATTTATATGTATGTTTATATATAATACAAATTATATACATGCAAATATTTCCTTAAATATATACATGCATGTGTGGGTATTTATATATACACAAAATAATTATATGTATAATTATAAGTATGATAATACAATAATATTATAATTATTATATACATACACACACACAGACAAACTCTCCCTCTCGCTCGCTCACACACACACACACACACACACACACTCTCTCTCGCTCACACACACACACACACACGCTCGCTCGCTCTCTCTCCTGCTCACACACACACGCTCTCACTCACTCTCTCTCGCTCACACACACACACTCGCTCTCTCTCTCTCTCTCTCTCTCTCTCTCGCTCACACACACTCGCTCTCTCACTCACACACACACGCTCTCGCTCACACACACACACACGCTCTCTCTCGCTCACACACTCTCTCTCTCTCTCGCTCACACACGCACGCTCTCGCTGACACACTCTCTCTCTCTCTCTCGCTCACACACACACACACACACACACACTCACACTCGCTCGCTCTCTCTCCTGCTCACACACACACACGCTCTCGCTCACACTCACTCTCTCTCGCTCACACACACACACTCGCTCTCTCTCTCTCTCGCTCGCTCGCTCACACACTCTCTCTCTCTCTCGCACTCTCTCTCTCTCTTGCTCACACACACACACACACACACTCGCTCTCTCGCTCGCTCACACACACACTAAAGAACATCACAATTTTGTTGAGATCAAAACTTAGAAGAGTGTGAGTGAATTTGGTGTGTATATTTTGAGCTTTATCCACGTGCAGAAACACACACTGACTCAGAGTGATGTATGTACTATAGCCCTGCCATCAAACACTGATCAATAGTGCTCGCAGGAGACATATTCGAGACATGATGATGAAAACATCAGGTGATATTATTGTATATCCTGGCTGAGCTGTGATTGGACAATTCGAATAACAGCCTTGTGTAAATCAGACACATAAACCATTTAATTATCATTAATGTCTTTAAGCAAACCAAATCGCCACCTTAATACCGGTAGTCTTTAATGGTGGTGTGACTTGAATCGATTCTGTCCAGCTGGGGCGTCTCAGTTTTAAATGATCTGGGATTAAACATCTTATTTCCAATGGTGTTGATGTGTATAGATATATATTTAATGATTGTTTTACTTTTTTTAAATCATTTACTCACCCTCATGTCCTTTTAACAAGTGGTTTTCTTGTTATTCCATTTATGTAAGAAATATTTTTTTACAAAGTCTGTTTCTAAGTTCTGTGAATGATCATATTCAAAATCTAAGTGGTGAACATTTGCTCGGATGAATTGAATATAATACATGAATAAATGCATTTTCAGTAACTGTGATTGGTCTTCTTTCTTGCATTCATTTGCATATTAAATAGTGACTGGTCTTGCATCCATTAATCATCTATAGCTGTCTTTATACTGCAGGATTAATGTTTGTACCTCAACCTTTAACACTGTTCTTTGGCTGCCTTTCGTAACACTAGATTTGCATTTCTTGAATGAAATACCCCAGTTAACAGTGCGGTTTTGATTTCTACTACTAGTTGTGCAACTTCCTATTAAACAAATGTCCACAAAACTGCCACATTGGTTGTGAAAATATTATATATTCAAGATAACATCACAGCATCTTGAAACGCATCTGAATGTTAAAATCTTATGCATAAATAATGCAAATCCTCAAAGGGGAATAGTCCTCCTCCACAGGTGCTAACTGGCAGTGTAATGTTTCACCTTCAGGATTGTGATGTTCCAGGTGAAGCTCTCCACAGATTTGATGAGTTTTCTTCCCTTCAGTCCTTCTTTCACCGCCATGTCGTGTAGATTCTCATGAAACTCCATCGCTGAAACGACAGATTCAGGGGATCAGAGGAGGACTGGCCTTTAACGGTTTTGAGAGTTTCTTCTGCTGCATTTATTCAATCAAAAATACAATTTATTGCAACTTAAAGGATTAGTTCACCTCAAAATTGAAAATACTCACCCCAATGCCATCAAAGATGTTCATGTCTTTCTTCAGTGGAAAAGAAATTTTTTTTTTTGAGGAAAACATTTCAGGATTTTTCTCCACACGATGGACTTCAAGCGCAACCAACATGTTGAAGTCCAAATCAATCCAGTTTCAAACGGCTCTGCACGACAGGGTCTTATCTAGCGAAACGATCGGTCATTTTCTAAAAAAAAAAAATTATATATATATATATACTTTTTAATAGGGATGTTCCGATCACGCGATCGGAAATCGGGCCGATCACCTGGTTTCAGACTCAATCGGAATCGGACGTTACCTCCCGATCAGGACTCGGATATATGTAAATTAGGGGTGTAACAGAAAACGAAGGCCTATTCGTAATCATTGAACCGTTTCGGTACGCATACAAACCGAACGATTCCTAGGACCATTTCTCCTGCAGACAAAATCCGCGGTGGCGCGATCACCACAACGTTGCGCAATATCAAATGGCAAACGTAATGAATATTGTCTCATTATATTGTGCTTAACGGACCGTTTATCAGTTCGGACCAGCAACATCTGTGCAGCGCGAGATCAAGCGACACTGTGCTAAGAGATCCAGTGAAGAAAACATTTGAATTCGCCACTGAAGTAATAACATCGCTGCGAGATCTAGTGAGAAGCATTCACATTTCTCCGTTATTAACCGTAGATCTCTATTAGATCAAACAGCGCTGACGTGGAAACCAGGAGAAACACTGTGCCGTGAATGAACATGGATTTAATGTTGCACTTCAAAACTCAAATATTATATAAATATATATTTAAATGTTATTTTTAATGTGATTACCAAAACATTATTTGTTCATCCTTCAAAGATTACCCCCATTCATAAACCTGAAAGTTGCAAGATGTAGGAAAACTCAAACTTATTTAAAAATAGTTTTCTTTTAATAAATAGGAAATTTCTCTGGCATTTCTTTCTTTTTGCTGTATCTGTTACACCCCTAATGTATATATATATATTCTCATTATTTTTTCATACACTTTTAAAACATTTTTATTTTTTGTTTACATGCCTGCCGGGTATTTTAAGTTGAGGTGCTATTTGTTTTTTTATTAAGACTTTTCTTTTTCTATATTTACTGTTGCACTAAAGTCCAAAAGTGAAGATTTGATGTTATTTATTACTTGATTGTTCAAGCTACCTCACAGAAGTGCTCTGTTTGTTAACTGTTAACAGAGTTGTTGAATGTTAAAATAAGGTAAATTAAATAAAAAATAAGGAACATCCTGGATCTTTTTTTTCTCTCTTCTTTATTCTTTTTTTATGTATTATATAAGTATCGGATCGGGACTCGGTATCGGTAGATGCTCAAAATCAAATGACTCGGACTCGAGGGCAAAAAAAACTTTTTTTTTTAAATAAATAAATAAATTAAAACAAAGATGTCAAACGATTTTGAAGTTGGAGGAGAAAACGGGAGAAAATGAGATGGAATTTTTCGCCCTTCCCTGCCTTTTTGAACCGGATTACACAGACAAATAACTTGGATAGATGACGTGACGCGTGACGTTTCCAACGGGATGACGCAATGCCTGGCGCGTCGCAGACCAGCAATTGTGGTTAACTACATTGATTTGGACTTCAACATGTTGGGTGCGCTTGAAGTCCATCGTGTGGAGAAAAATCCTGAAATGTTTTCCTCAAAAAACTTAATTTCTTTTCCACTGAAGAAAGAAAGACATGAACATCTTGGATGGCATTGGGGGTGAGTAAATTATCAGGAAATTTTCATTTTGAGGTGAACTAATCCTTTAAATCAGCCGTTTTCTATGTGAATATCTAATAAAGTGTAATTTATTCCTGTGATCAAAGCTGAATTTTCAGCATCATTACTCCAGTCTTCAGTGTCACATGATCCTTCAGAAATCACTCTAATATGATGATTTGATGCTCAAGAAACATTTATGATTATTATCAAAGTTAAAAACTGCTTTGTGGAAACCATGACACATTTTATATTTCAGGATTCTTTTATGAATAGAAAGCACATGCATTTATTTGAAATATAATCTTTTGTAACATTATAAATGTCACTTTTGATCAATTTAATGCATCCTTGCTGAATGAAAGTATTAATTTCTTTCAAAAACAAAAGAAATCTTACTGAGCCCACACTTTTAAACGGTAGAGTAAATCACAATATTTTTGGTTTACAATTTGTTAAAAGAAACCATAATTTCACTCATTGTATAATGAAGAAGATTTAAAATGTTTAACATAAGAACTAAGACAATAAAAACCCATGAACAAGAAAAAAATTGTAAATTATTAATTTATATACACTACGGAAGCGTATTGCATTCACTTGAGGAAAAAAAAATCTACTCTGTTTTCTGAATTAACGAGTTAATTATCTCAGAATTACAAGATATGTTTTCATAAAAAAAAAGTTTTTGCTTTGTTTTTGTGAATTAACGAGTTAATTATCTCAGAATTACGAGATCATTTTTCATGGAAAAAAAGTTTTTGCTTTGTTTTTGTGAATTAACGAGTTAATTATCTCAGAATTACGAGATCATTTTTCATGGAAAAAAAGTTTTTGCTTTGTTTTTCTGAATTAACGAGTTAATTATCTCAGAATTACGAGATCATTTTTCATGGAAAAAAGTTTTTGCTCTGTTTTTCTGAATTAATTACTTAATTATCTCAAAATTATGAGTAACTCAATTCATAAAAACAGAGTGAAATTTTTTTTCTAAAAAAATGTATCTCATAATTCTGAGATAATTAAGTCATTAATTCAGAAAAACAGAGTAGATTTTTTTCTTCAAGTGAATGCAATACCCTTCCGTAATACACAAATATAACAATTCATAATAAATATACCTACATACATTTTACTACATGAAAAGCTAATTTCCTTCAGAGTTTTCAATCCATTCATTTAAACCAAAAAATTTATCGCACACTTCAGTTCAATTTAGAGATGTTATCTTACTTGAGCTGTGACACAGAATCATTGCAAATAGATTATGTATATTTAATATATCACCACAACAGAGCACAAAACTGTAACATCGGACGAGACGATCAGGATGGGCGGTGTGAGAGAGTTTGACTGCATCTAGTCAGAAGATTTTGTACTTTGACAACTTAAGTTACCAGCAAAGAAACTCTGGGATGTGGGCGAATGTTTAAAACAAACACATTCACTTCCCGTCACGAGGCGAGTGTATTCTGTAGGTTTGGATTAAAGGCTCGTGGGAGGCGTGAGGACGAGGCCTGGTGTGTCACGGCACATCTCCTCATGGTTAGTTTGGGTAAATAACGAGTTTCTCCTTGAGCCGCGCGGCACAAACATGGATGGTAAACGCTTGTGACATGATCAGAATACAGGTGTCTGATGCAGAAAGAGAAAGAGAGGAATAAAGCGATGAGAAGATGCAGGCGTGGGCACAGCACACACACACACACACACAGAATCCTTTCAGCCTGCATTAACATCAAGAACACGAACACAGAAGAGATTTGTCATGCGAGAGCCGGTCTGTGTCTGTCTTTCATCGCAGTGATCTGAAGAACGGACACGAGGAGAGGAAACAACGCTTCTGTGACTGATATTAGTTGTGCTGCACCTTTAAAGTGCTCCTATCGTGTTTTCCCAGATATCCTCTTTCATGCAGTGTGTACTAGAGCGGTTTGTGGATGTAAAAAGTCTGGAAAGTTTCATCTAATTTCCTGTTACAAACTTGCGTAACAATGTAACACATTTGCATAATGCCAGCCTGTGGTGTTGATTGGCTGAACAGCGCCTCTTTGCCCCGCCCTCAAACACTCTAGTGTATCTGAGACTGGAAGAGTTTAGTTGTGCTGTTTTCTGTGTTGAGATTTATAAGGTTAAACCAACGCCATCGTTACGGTTCACATCACAAGCGCTGAAATTAAGATATGGTAATGAGCATTTGGTTTCTGACATGCGCTGTATCCAGTCAGCCAATCACAACAGACTGAGCCGTCCGACCAATCAGAGCAGAGCAGGCTCTCGGAGAGGCGGAGTTTAGAGAGACTGAATCTTCAAACTAACTGACAGTTTCAGGCTCTTTGAGAAATCAGGTGATTGTTAAAGTGTTTTTTTTTTTACCTTGGATGCATGTGAACTTATTATAGGAGACTCCAAAACAAAATAAGGAACTTTTAAAATTGCATAAATTTAATCAAATTAAAGACACATATATGATGCACACGGCACACATACAGCACGATACGGGTGAATATGCAATGTTTCAGTCTGACTGGCTGGTTTCTGTTTCACTTCTAAGATCTGTCTGCCAGGAAACAACGCTACAATGAACACGTGATGAAGATCAACCTGCATTTGAATCTTTACAAGTACAAATAACCCACAATATTCTGACATAAAAGAGCTATAAAAGCCCATATGATGTGTATCTGACAGACACTAACTTTGAACATCGACACCGTTATTGAACTGAACTGAATCAACAATGAACTGATTTGAGCTGAAGAACGACACTGAATTTTGCATTATTGTTTGCAACTGTTATTTTCCAGTTTATTAATGCAAAGCTGCTTTGAAACGATCTGTATTGTGTAAAGCACTATATTAACAAACATGTAATTGAATTTAAAATGCATGTTATATTCTGAAGTCATTCGACTGTTTATGTGCACGGTTATTACTGGTAACTAAAACACTTTTTTTGCTAATTGAAATAAAAGCTAAAATACATTATAAACATTAAATTGAAAAACTTAAACTAAACAAAAATTACAAATGTTGCACATAACAAAATTACTAAATTGAAATAAAGGCAAAAATAAAATAAAATATAAACATTAAATTGAAAATCTAAAAAAAAAAAAAAAAATACAAATGTTGCACATAACAAAATTACTAAAATTTAAAAAAAGCAGAGCTAATTCAATTTATAATAAAAAACTATAGTGTAGTATATCCTACAAGAATAGACTTTTGTTTCTCTGTAGTGGACATTATATTTTAGTGAATTTCTCTGACATCATACATGTCACATGACACAACCTGGGTGTCCTGTAAAGAGCACATTCAGGACTTTTCAGAGATACCAAATGTTTGGAGGTTTCACCATGAAAACAACTTCTCCTTGGTCTTTAAAAATGTCTGACATTAATTTAGTGATCAAATGTAGCACTCTTATGGAAATATGATAATATATTGTAATTATAATTTAAATTGGACTACTTTTTCAAATTGTATTTCATAAAACAACATCTTAGGAAAATGTTAAGGGGTTTCAAATAAAAAAAAAAAACTTTCTGTTACAGAACAGGGCATTGATTTCAAACGTGTCCACTGTAGAGGACATCAGGACTAACATCATGTTTATCAGGCATTCTGGGAGACACAACAAGTGAATATGGAAATAAATGATACATCAATATTCCTATGAAATATTAGATATTATTATTAAAATGTTGCCAATTATTACTCCAATTATTACACTTATTTTTTCAATAAATGTTGCTCCAATAACACATTAATGTGCAAATTAGATACAGTGTATAGATACATTGCATTGAATGGGAATATTAATTAATGGCAATTTTACCCACATATTGCAAAAAGTAAAATGGTGTATCAATTCATTCCATTATTTCTTTCATAACATAGTTGAGAATAATCTTTATACAAATTTTGGTTGAAAAAATCCTGAAACCCCAAAATGTATTGGTGATTGAAAAAAAAATCCCATTGTTTTTGCCTATACATATAATTTCATGTCATTTTATTTTTTAAACAACTTAGTCCTGGCGTCCACTACAGTGGCATAACATATGAATAATATATTATTTTATATATATATATATATATATATATATATATATATATATATATTACCATTTGTATATTGTGCTATAAACAGTGTGATGACATAGAAAAAAACTAAATTAAAAAAACTTTTTTTTTTCTGGGTCTCAGGAGGATATAATAGCATTTGTGTGAGAAACAGACTGCAATTTAAACTTAAGACATCAAACATTTACCAGGCATCAGAAGAAATTGTACTATTGTTATTGCTCTTTTTTTTTTTGGTCATTTTTGGAGATTGAAACATGCCTTTTCCCAGGAACACTTGAAACTAAACAGCAAAAACACGAGAATACTGCAAACGGCAGCACATTTTCATGCATCGACTTGCACATGTGCGGTTCAGCAGCTTGGCATGCACAGTTAAGAAACGAGGAGGAATTAGATGGAGGGATAGATAGTGTTACACCTAAAAACCTGAAGGACTCTCAATGGAAGCGTCTGTGAAACCTCATGCTGTTTCTGTGTGCGTCTGAGAGCTAAACGTGCTTCTATATACAGCTGTGCACACCATCCCACAGCTGTAAAGCTTCACTGAAAGGAGATCAGCGCCGGTCTCTAGATGCAGATCGCTGGCCAATGAAGCCGCGCACAATCCTGGGGGAGACGGCGCTTGACTTCCTACAAATAGAGCAATAATGCTCAAGAGGGGGAAGCCATTACTGTGAGCAGCACAAGCATATTTCAAGATGATTTGCATTCACTCCTGACGTTACTTTCACACTCTGTTAACCTCAGCGGTGGTGGGCTCTCGTGTCTGCGAACCCCTCGGATCTGACGGGCGGTGAGTAAGGAGAGGTTCTGCCGGGTTAACGATGCGTGATCGTGCCGAGGAAAGCGGCCAATGGCACTCCGACTTCATGGCAGGGGTTGCCTAGCAACATACTGTAGTCTGAGTGGGAAAACCCGGGATGTCATTCCACACGTCTCTGTGAGACACGGCGCAGACACCATGACAGAAAGCTTCAGCGGCTGAATGCACGTGTGAGGGCGTCAGTGTGCTTCTAAGGCACTCGCACATCACTTCATAGCCTTTTATGTGCTTTAAATGACTTCATTTCACAGAATGCCTGTAGTCTGGCACGCCATGCAGCTGTGCCTCATGCAACGCCTGTCAACCGCAGCAACAGGGGGGACTGCAATGGCAACAACATGCAACTTGTTTTTTGGAGGTGCATCAACATATTTTCATGCAAACTAAGACATGCCTTTTTAACTGCATTTTAGATGCACAAATAAACCTTTAAACAAGTATATTAAAGATGCAGTACACTAAAACATTACAATTATGTCAGAATATCTTCTTTTGTGTTGACAAAATAGAGCAACGTGAGAGCAAGTCAATGATGACAGAATTGTCATTTTTAGGTGAACTATGCTTTTAAACAACAGTGCCATTAACATATCCAGAAGAGCTGCACGATTAATCGCTGAAAGATCACGATCTCGATTCAAAAACCCACGCAATCTCATTCCTAAATGGCAACGATTCACCTGTGTCTGTTAAACCTTTGACAAAATCACACCAGAATATTCAAATGTGAGTTTGCGCTGCAGCCAGAGAGCAGTGGTCATGTATGAAACGATCTCATGAAATGTCTTTTAAACCACACAGTATTGTTATTTCTGTTACAAATATTCATATTATCACAGAAGTACTGGGATGAGTTTATTGGGATACAAACCCTGATCAAAATAGAGTAAATCACCTTTTGAAACTAGCATGGCACTTCAAATAGCGACTGTATCATTAAATCATTAGGCCACCAGGCGGCGACAAGTGACTTAAAACATGTATTTGTCATTGAATCATTCATTCAAGAGATTCGTTCAAAAACGCTGCTTAGTCCAGTTATGAAAAAAGTGACGTCTTTATGAGTGAGTCATTGAATCATTCATTCAACCAATTTTTTTAATCATTCATAACAGACAGAAGCAATTAAAGGAGTAGTTCACTTTTTAAAAAACTTTTGCTGATAATTTACTCACCCCCATGTCATCCAAGATGTCCATGTCTTTCTTTCTTCAGTCGAAAAGAAATTAATGTTTTTGATGAAAACATTCCAGGATTTTTCTCCATATAATGGACTTCAATGGTAGCCAAACGGTTCAAGGTCTAAATGACCGTTTCAGTGCAGCTTCAAAGGGCTTTAAACGACACCAGACGATGAATAAGGGTCTTATCAGCGAAACGATCGGTCATTTCAAAAATAAATAAAAAAGTTAAAGTTTTATAGGCACAAATGCTCGCCTTGCGAACTCTCCTGTTCGAACTCGTTCATCAAAATGAACGAATCTTTTTTCGAGTAATTGAGTAGTTCATCAAAATGAACGAATCTTTTTTCGAGTCATTGACTCGAAAAAAGATTCGTTCATTTTGATGAACGAGTTCGAACAGGAGAGTTCGCAAGGCGAGCATTTGTGCCTATAAAACTTTAACTTTTTTATTTATTTTTGAAATGACCGATCGTTTCGCTGATAAGACCGTTTCGCTGATAAAACCTTGAACCGTTTGGCTACCATTGAAGTCCATTATATGGAGAAAAATCCTGGAATGTTTTCATCAAAAACATTCATTTCTTTTCGACTGAAGAAAGAAAGACATGGACATCTTGGATGACATGGGGGTGAGTAAATTATCAGCAAAAGTTTTTTTTTAAAGTGAACTACTCCTTTAACATTTTTCAGAGTTAAATTACACTTTATTTTGTTTAGTTGTCTGTTTAGAGTCATAGAGGAAGCGTGATCTGTTTGAAACAAAGTTATCCAGAATCGTATTTTTACCATAAGAGAGCATTTGTAACTTGAATGTGCGTCTCATTCGCTTCAGTCCTTTATGATTACGATAAAAATATGATGAATACCAGTTTGCAGAATAAACACACTGGTTTTAAGCACATACAGTTTTACCATTCACTGCACTTCGTTATTCTTCTAGTTATTTACCAATAACGGCTAATGAATCCGAAGTCTCGCAAATTCACAGAAAATAGCTTGCTTCCACGTCGCAAAATGTACAATTGCATTGCAAGAATATTTTGCATGCGTATTAAAGGGACTATATATAACTTTTTCCCCAAAATAAACGTAACAATAGCCTTTTTATTTTACCATTTATGACTCAAACATCTCCTGTTGAGCATACTGACACCTTGTCCGCTCACAGTGGGTGCACCTATAAGCCTGTATCCTATTTTTCCTATTTTCTGTCGGGTCGGATTTTTCCCGCGCTGTCGGCGGATGTGACGTCAAGCGCGTTCATGTTAAACGTTTCAGATCACTCTGCCACCACCGCTTGCCAGCACTTATCTCAAACAATATATGTATTTGACTGTTCTTACCTCTGTAAACATAATGTTGACCTCCTTGCAGCAGATGACTTGTGAACTGTGCACGTACGAGAGCGAGCAGAAAGGAAGAGCAGTTCTGTTTTTTGGCCACAGGTGTCAGTCGCGAGTTTAAATTTCAGAAAAACGCATATAGCCTCTTTAAGATGATACGCCACTTTTAAAAGATGATTTGCCACAGCACATAACCACAGCCTCCTTACAAGCAAGCAACTCCCGCTGGCTTCAGGGTTATTGTTGGCGCACAAATTTTCAAATATTTACAGCAAAAGTATATCCTCCATCTCTTAAACAATTGGAGCACTGGCCACTCATAAGAGAGCATGTTATTTACTCTGCCTGTAGATCAATACCTGCTAGGTCTTTTGCAGTGGCCAGTTTTGATTATATAAGCATGTCGATGCCAGAGTTTTCCACTAGATTCCATGGGGGAATGGGCAAGTATTGACCCACTTATCCTATTCACAGTTAGCAGCTTGAGCTCATCATACTACAGCTCCATCAGTCCAGCTCTGCCTCCAATCCGCCACACCTCAAGTGAAGTAAAGCTACCAGTCAAACACATCTATCAATGAGCCAGGCAGAGATGGGCTTCTTAAGAGAGACAAGAAACCGCAGATTGATTTACGGTGTTTACTGCCGATTAGACAAAGCCGTTCTCTGTGCGCTTGTGCTGGGACAAAAGACGATGAATATTTGATGTGACCACAGACTCTGAAAATCAATAAAAGCTTTGTGGTTACGGATTACTTCTAATTCACAAATGTTAGACTGTGTTAAGCAGAAGAAATCAAAGATGGAAGAGGCTGAGTGATAGTTTTATGATGAAGATGATCATACATTTTGTGTTAAGTGTCAAAAGTTTGATCACTTAGAAAAGTAACAGTAAGCCTTTCCTTGACAAGCAGTATGATTTTAGGAATCAAGTTAAGCGCCAACATTTGCTACTCAAAAGTATTAAGGATTTGAACATACTTCTAATTCTAAGTATGAGCAACGGTAATAGTGAAGTGAAGGTAATGTATGTAAGATTTTTAATGTTAAAAAAATACATTCTCTTATCCCAGTTTAACATTAAGCATTATTGGTTTTATCTCCCCTAGAAGGATCTCTTTCCAGCTCAACCAATAGCGAGGGTTTGGGGCGTGGCTACTGTAGCAGATGGAGAGTTTGGGGCGTGGCTACTGTAGCAGGTAGAGAGTTTGGGGCGTGGCTACTGTAGCAGGCGGAGAGTTTGGGGCGTGGCTACTGTAGCAGGTGGAGAGTCTGGGGAGTGGCTACTGTAGCAGGAGGAGAGTTTGGGGAGTGGCTACTGTAGCAGGAGGAGAGTTTGGGGCGTGGCTACTGAAGCAGGCGGAGAGTTTGGGGAGTGGCTACTGTAGCAGGTGGAGAGTTTGGGGCGTGACTACTGTAGCAGGAGGAGAGTTTGGGGAGTGGCTACTGTAGCAGGAGGAGAGTTTGGGGAGTGGCTACTGTAGCAGGTGGAGAGTTTGGGGAGTGGCTACTGTAGCAGGAGGAGAGTTTGGGGAGTGGCTACTGTAGCAGGAGGAGAGTTTGGGGCGTGGCTACTGAAGCAGGCGGAGAGTTTGGGGAGTGGCTACTGTAGCAGGTGGAGAGTTTGGGGCGTGACTACTGTAGCAGGAGGAGAGTTTGGGGAGTGGCTACTGTAGCAGGAGGAGAGTTTGGGGAGTGGCTACTGTAGCAGGTGGAGAGTTTGGGGAGTGGCTACTGTAGCAGGAGGAGAGTTTGGGGAGTGGCTACTGTAGCAGGAGGAGAGTTTGGGGCGTGACTACTGTAGCAGGAGGAGAGTTTGGGGAGTGGCTACTGTAGCAGGAGGAGAGTTTGGGGAGTGGCTACTGTAGCAGGTGGAGAGTTTGGGGAGTGGCTACTGTAGCAGGCGGAGAGTCTGGGGAGTGGCTACTGTAGCAGGAGGAGAGTTTGGGGAGTGGCTACTGTAGCAGGCGGAGAGTTTGGGGAGTGGCTACTTTAGCAGGCGGAGAGTTTGGGGAGTGGCTACTGTAGTAGGCGGAGAGTTTGGGGAGTGGCTACTGTAGCAGATGGAGAGTTTGGGGCGTGGCTACTGTAGCAGGTGGAGAGTTTGGGGAGTGGCTACAGTAGCAGGTGGAGAGTTTGGGGAGTGGCTACTGTAGCAGATGGAGAGTCTGGGGAGTGGCTACTGTAGCAGGTGGAGAGTTTGGGGAGTGGCTACTGTAGCAGATGGAGAGTTTGGGGTGTGGCTACTGTAGTAGGCGGAGAGTTTGGGGAGTGGCTACTGTAGCAGATGGAGAGTTTGGGGCGTGGCTACTGTAGCAGGTGGAGAGTTTGGGGAGTGGCTACAGTAGCAGGTGGAGAGTTTGGGGAGTGGCTACTGTAGCAGGAGGAGAGTTTGGGGCGGGGCTACTGTAGCAGGAGGAGAGTCTGGGGAGTGGCTACTGTAGCAGGAGGAGAGTTTGGGGCGTGGCTACTGTAGCAGGTGGAGAGTCTGGGGAGTGGCTACTGTAGCAGGAGGAGAGTTTGGGGAGTGGCTACTGTAGCAGATGGAGAGTTTGGGGCGTGGCTACTGTAGCAGGTGGAGAGTTTGGGGCGTGGCTACTGTAGCAGGTGGAGAGTTTGGGGCGTGGCTACTTTAGCAGGTGGAGAGTTTGGGGAGTGGCTACTGTAGCAGGAGGAGAGTCTGGGGAGTGGCTACTGTAGCAGGAGGAGAGTTTGGGGCGGGGCTACTGTAGCAGGAGGAGAGTCTGGGGAGTGGCTACTGTAGCAGGAGGAGAGTTTGGGGCGTGGCTACTGTAGCAGGTGGAGAGTCTGGGGAGTAGCTACTGTAGCAGGAGGAGAGTTTGGGGAGTGGCTACTGTAGCAGGTGGAGAGTTTGGGGAGTGGCTACTGTAGCAGGAGGAGAGTTTGGGGCGGGGCTACTGTAGCAGGAGGAGAGTCTGGGGAGTGGCTACTGTAGCAGGTGGAGAGTTTGGGGCGTGGCTACTGTAGCAGGTGGAGAGTTTGGGGCGTGGCTACTGAAGCAGGTGGAGAGTTTTGGGAGTAGCTACTGTAGCAGATGGAGAGTTTGGGGTGTGGCTACTGTAGCAGGTGGAGAGTTTGGGGCGGGGCTACTGCAAGTAGCCTACTTTTACCTGTTGAGACAAGTCTTCACACGCACCCGCAAGAACTGTGATTATGATGTTTAAGGAGGCGCAACATGAGAAATATAAATAGGCTTTATTTTTGTAATAACACACGGTACCACTAGTGTTGCAAAAACTACATACTTCACCTTTAACAA
Organism: Rhinichthys osculus; assembly: GCA_029959095.1. Taxonomy (NCBI): domain Eukaryota; kingdom Metazoa; phylum Chordata; class Actinopteri; order Cypriniformes; family Leuciscidae; genus Rhinichthys; species Rhinichthys osculus. The sequence goes on along the minus strand of JARWKJ010000016.1, from coordinate 1,889,834 downwards.
GCATCAATAACTGCTATTAAGGTTTATTCGCACATTATTGAAGCCAAACAGTACACATGTGGCATTGAAGCCATTGGCAAGCATAATGATTGGCTTGACAAAACAAATGGCAGTGTGTGCGTTTGGGTTGTAATAATTGCTCAACGAGAGAACATATAATGAAGTCTAACAGCTTTCTGTGCCAAGATTCCATCAACTACGATCAATGAAACACACCGTTAAGCTTCCGCATCGATCACCTGCCAATCACTGTCTCCCAGCAACAAACCCAAGATGCAGAAAAAAATGAAAATGATTATCAATGTTTCCACTGCGCATCACAAGGTTTTATGAACGCATTAGCACATAAACAGATAAAAGGCAACAGGAAAATGAGAAATCACAGCAGGAGTGATGCACATTTCTTTCACTTTGCCACATTTAATAAAAACAAAAACTTGAAATGTTATAATTTGCTCGGGTATATTTAAAACATTTTTTTTAGTATGTTTAGTTTTTTAATTGTTTTTTAAATATTTAAGTTTTTTAGAATACATTTTGATCTCTGAATTGATTTGTGAGATCAAAAGTGAACGAAGCCACGTCACTACATTGTACACTTCAAAAAAAAAAAAATCAATGCAATTTCAAAAGGCCACAGATGCACCTTAAAATGACATAAAAGCTTGATAAAACACACCGCCTTTCTTCTGCATTTGGTCGTTCCCTTTCATTTGGGAGCGAATGCAATTGAGCCTGATCGTTGCATCGTGCACCATTGATTGCAGGGCTTTGAAAGGCTATAGATGTGTACCCTTTCAGAGCCCTGTTAATTAGAGAACAGAGCGACTGACTCTATTGAGAGTCAAAAAACCCTACTTGAATGGTGTTTGAAAAGCATCACACAGGTGAAGAGAAAAGCATGCACAATGAGCCTTACACAACACACCGGGGCATAATTAGTTTATTCTCTTTGAGCTTTTTTAGTATGAATACACTGGTGTTTTCTGCACTCTATTACAGAGGAAACGGAGATCGAAGGGACGCGTCGATCGGCTGTGTTCCAAGAAACATCCCTCCCTTGTGGAACACTGTGTTTTTCTCTTTCTCTCGCTCTCCTTCTCTTTGCTTTGCTTCTCTCTTACGTTTTTTCATCCTTACCTGCTTTCTGGACTTGCAGTATTCGCTCGTACACGCCGTCAGAGTTCTCCAGCAGCGTTCGGTTGGTCTGGATTATCTGTGAACACAGGAATAAAAGGACACGTAATGAGAATCTGTGCGATTACAATCTGACGACAGCTCATTTTTATAGAGGCCTGTAGCCAGCAGATACTCGTGCGTTCAGAGGTCATAAAATACAACAGATATATTCCAATGACACAAAAAATAAAGCAAAGTTAATAAGAATAAAAAAAATAAAACATTTATAATAATAAAAAAAAATAATAATAATAATAATATATATATATATATATATATATATATATATATATATATATATACATATATATACAGTAGGCTACATAATAAAAAAAAATTAAAAAGGTAGTAATAAAATAATAAAAATTAAAATAAATTCTATCCTACTTTAGTATAAATGGCTGGAAGACATTAATGTGTGCCTGAATATGGGTCATATAGTAGCTGTATAAATTACAGATATTATTACAGAGGTCATATGAAGCATAATTAAAAATAAACAAATTTTAGTAACCAAATATTAAAATATAAAATAAAAATAAAAACTAATTAGTATTCTGTACTACTTTTGTATAAATGAATTTATACCTGAAATTTATGTATGAATTTATCATACAGTAGATATGGAAGATATTATTATAAATTATATCAGAGGTCATATGAGACATAAATACATTATAATCACCAGAATAAAATAAGTAAAACAGATAAGTATAAACAAATTAGACCGATAGACAGACAGACAGACAGACAGACAGACAGACAGACAGACAGACAGACAGATAGACAGATAGACAGATAGACAGATAGACAGATAGAGAGATAGATAGATAGATAGATAGACACACAGACAGACAGATAGACAGATAGACAGATAGACAGATAGACATAGAGAGATAGACAGATAGACAGATAGACAGATAGACAGATAGATAGATAGATAGATAGATAGATAGATAGATAGACACACAGACAGACAGATAGACAGATAGATAGATAGATAGATAGATAGAGAGATAGAGAGATAGACAGATAGACAGATAGACAGATAGATAGATAGACAGATAGATAGATAGATAGATAGATAGATAGATAGACACACAGACAGACAGACAGACAGACAGATAGACAGATAGATAGATAGATAGATAAATAGAGAGATAGAGAGATAGAGAGACAGACAGATAGACAGATAGATAGATAGATAGATAGATAGATAGATAGATAGATAGATAGATAGATAGATAGATAGATAGATAGATAGATAGATAGATAGATAGATAGATAGACACACAGACAGACAGATAGACAGATAGACAGATAGATAGATAGATAGATAGATAGATAGATAGATAGATAGATAGATAGATAGATAGATAGAGAGATAGAGAGATAGATAGAGAGATAGAGAGATAGAGAGATAGATAGATAATACAATAAAATAAAAAAATAAAAAAAATAAAATAGTATCCGTACTACTTTTGTATAAATTGCAGGAAAAAAATTTGTGTTTATGAATTTGGGTCATATATGTACTATACTATATGGGTCATATAGTAGCTGTATAATTTAAAGATATTATTAAAAATTATATCAGAGGTCATATGAGACATAACATCATATAGTAGTAGTATAATAAACATTGCAAATTAATATATAAATAAAATATATAAAAAAGGTTATAAAACAAATAATTATATAATTTTTCCCCCAAGGCCAGGAGAAATATGAACTACCGGTCAGCAGAAAAACATCTATTTTAAGCCTCGTGTTCAACATTACTAGTTATGATGCAAAAGAGGAAGTGGAAGGTTGTTGAATTAATGAGGAAAGTCATCGCAGGACAGGAAGTGGGGCAGATTATGCAATAGATCTGCTCTTTTGTTGAGCCTGAACCCACACCCTTCTAATGAGGCGAGCGGATTCCTACATTTAATTAAACACACACACACACACTAATTCAGACGGACATCTCAGCACAGGGCCAGCGGCTACAGATCCTGCACTAAACCACATCATAAAGCCATAGTCCAGATCAACAAACTTTCCTTGTGAGACTCAACATGCTGCCAAGAAAAAAAAAAAAAAGTTCACTTATAAGGGTTTCTTAAACACTGTGATGGAGTTTTACATCATGTCCATTTTGCACTCTCTCTGACCCTTAGAAATAACCACAATTTTAATAATGCGAATAAATGTTTTGCTCTATGTAAATGACCTCTGTTATGATTTTCTGGCATAGTTCCTCCCAGTCTCAAGTCTCTGTTTAAGTTTATGTATGCAGATATGTTCATTCTGACCTTTAGACTCCTGAAATGTTGGCCCGTATCATAAAAAACAAAGAGTTTACACTTTAAAAAAATAAAAACATTCAACGGGCTGGGAAATGTGAGGTCATGCCTTGATTGTTGAAACTTCCTGCATTAAACAGTTTGAATCTATTTTGTAACAATGGCTGTTTAGTTGAAATAATGGTTAAATTATAAATAAATAAACCACCCTTTATTCAAGTCATTTCAGAGCAAATACATAAATATCACGATGTATATTTTATGATTTACAGTACCTTTCAAAATGTTGGGGTCAGTATGATTTTTTATGTTTTTTAAAAGAAGTCTTTTCTGCTCACCGTGGCTGCATTTATTTAATCAAAAATACAGTAAAAACAGTGAAATATTATTCCAGTGTGAAACAGCTGTTTTCTATGTGAATATATAGTAAAGTGTAATTTATTCCTGTGATCAAAGCTGAATTTTCAGCATCATTACTCCAGTCTTCAGTGTCACATGATCCTTCAGAAATCACTCTAATATGATGAACATTTATGATTATTATCAGCGTTGAAAACAGTTGTGCTGCTTAAACTTTTTTTTCAGGATTATTTGATAAATAGAAAGTTAAAAAGAATTTGAAATTGAAATCTTTTGTTACATTACAGATGTCTTTACTGTCACATTTGATCAATTTAATGTGTCCTTTCTGAATAAAAGTTTGAATTTCCTTAAAAAAAATTCCTTCCTGACCCCCAAACTTTTGACAAGTATATATCAAATATGATAAGTCATAAGAAGATGATTTCGCAACTTGTTTGTGGTGTCATTTCTATGACAATGAATCAGCAGACCTCGTCATCTGGAGCAATTACTGGCTGGTGTGCAGTAGCAGCGCTTGCTATGTTTCACTCGTTTCAACCGCAGACACACCTTGCTTGGAAATTAACTGGAGCTTGGGGCAAAAATGGCATCAAAATTTATATATATATATAATTATAAAAAGCACCCAAAAATCAAGATATGGGGCAAAAATTGCATCAAAATTTATTTTAAAAAAGTCCCCGCAATAAAAAAAATGGGACAAAAATGGCATCAAAATGTATTAAAAAAGCCCCCAAAATTCAAGATTTGGGGCAAAAAAAGCATCGAAACTACATTTTGGTCAAAAAATAACAAAACCTACGACTTTATTCACCATTGTATTATTGTGTTCCAATATCCAGCTGGTCATTATTATGCACTCGTTTGCAAGCAAAGTTGCATATTTAAAGCTAGTGACGTGGACGTGAGAAAGCAAACCGATGTGATCATGCAGCCGACAGACACAAATAAGATATGCATCTGATTTCAGTTATTTTTATCGTCACTGTAACACATATTTTGTTATTTTGATAAGATAATCATCAAGTGTTCTAAAATAAAGTGTGAGAGTAGACATACAATATACATAAGTGTTTAATTTCAATGCTACAGCCTTTGAGTAGATATTTAAATATGGCCATCTTTACGCGTGAATGTTTGGATTTATATGAAATACAATAAGAAAGTGTCCATCTGTAACATTAACAAAGGCTATTAAATGTTTTACAAGTATTGTTTATTGTTAGATCATTCATTTCAACATTTGCTAATACATTTTTAAATGTTAAAGTTGTACCTGTTAACTTTAGCTAATGCACTATGAACTAACATAAATGATCAACGTATAATCAATATATTAATATTTAATATTAATATCTATATTTATTTCATTTAATAAGTACAGTACATTTTCATGGTTCAGCTATGTTTTTTATTTTTGTATTAAAAATATAATTTAGTTTGTTTTCATTCAGCATCCATTTTTAAAAACTATTGGTTATCGGTTATCAATATATTCATATTTAATATTAATATCTATGTTTATTTCATTTAATAAGTACAGTACATTTTCATGATTCAGCTATGTTTTTTATTTTTGTATTAAAAATATAATTTAGTTTGTTTTCATTCAGCATCCATTTTTAAAAACTATCGGTTATCGGTTATCAATATATTAATATTTAATATTAATATCTATGTTTATTTCATTTAATAAGTACAGTACATTTTCATGGTTCAGCTATGTTTTTTTATTTTTGTATTAAAAATATAATTTAGTTTGTTTTCATTCAGCATCCATTTTTAAAAACTATCGGTTATCGGTTATCAATATATTCATATTTAATATTAATATCTATGTTTATTTCATTTAATAAGTACAATACATTTTCATGGTTCAGCTATGTTTTTTTATTTTTGTATTAAAAATATAATTTAGTTTGTTTTCATTCAGTATCCATTTTTAAAAACTATCGGTTATCAATATATTAATATCTAGGTTTATTTAATTTAATAAGTACAGTACATTTTCATGGTTTAGCTATGTTTTTTAGTTAAAAAAAATTAATTTAGTTTGTTTTCATTCAGTATCCATTTTAAAAACTATCGGTTATCATCCAATAGTTATCGTTATCAGTAAAACACAGTACCGGACAACCTCTAGTAGATATGGATTTAAAAATAGACTAAGAATGAAACATGAGATAATGTTGTTAAATATTACAGACATAAAGTAATTGAAGTCACATTGCAGTGTTTTGTCCGTCTATTTTTCTCATTGGCCCTCCAAATGTTTCTTTGAAACGTCCCTCTGAATTGCAAAGGTCGCCGGTGCTCGTGAGAGGAAGAAACAAAGGATTATCTGAAACTTTAATGTAATGCAGTCAGGGATCTGCCAAGGACACAGGTCATTATGTACCGGTCAGTCTCTAATTGAATCGTACATCCCTATAGTGGCTGAAAGCATAGCAGGGTCACTTGTCAGGACCAGATTACCTCTCAGTGCCAACAGAGAAGAACAGCTGCTTTAGTTGCTCTGATGGGCCGTGCTCAGAAAGCTCTCGCAGAGATCAATCATGAGGATGTGGACACTTTCCAAGAAGACACACACTTTCCCCTGCCTCGCCACGTGGGGATGTTGCCCAGAGACATAGATTATCGCAGTGCACTTTATGTTGGGACCTGTCAAACACACATTGCCCGCTTGCAGCTGGTACAAAATGCTGCTGCAAGGTTGTTAATGAATGCTGGGGAAACGGATTGTGTTACTCCCTTGTTATCTTTTTTTAGGTAGGCTACCAATACATTTTCAGGGTTTCTGCAGGTTTCACAAAGTCAAATTTAAGACTTTTTAAGACCATTATGAATTAAATTTAAGACCTATATCACGACATTAAAAAAAAACGTACAAAGGAAACGCAGAGTCTCAAAATTACTTGCAAAGTAAATTAATTTATTCAAACGGAACAGTACTGAAGACAGCTTAGATGGACACACAAAGCTGATTGGCTGTTGCATGTTGGTCTATTTTTTAGTCGTAATTAAAGTGAATTATATTTGGACTAGCGAAATAAGGAACTATAACACCACGCAATAAAAAAAAAACAATATTCCAAAGCGCTGCGGGAGGACGTTGGAAAATTAAGACCTGTTTAAAATTATTTAAGACCTAGAACACAATACTTCAGCAAATTTAAGACTTTTTAAGGCCTTAAATTGTGATTTTGAAATTTTAGACTTTTTAAGACCCCGCGGAAACCCTGATTTTAAGATAAGATTCTGATATATTTTTTTAAAGCACTTCACGGAATGGCGCCAGAATACTTAGCTGAGCTTATTACAGTTCAGGCGTAAGACTGAGATCATCAAACACGTTTCTTCTAACCATTCCTCGTGCGCAGGGTGGGAAATTAGGATGTGGACACTTTCCATTGTTACTTAGCAACAGCATTCTTTGACAAAAGCTGTCCAATCCGTTACAAGGAATGTTTTAAGTAGTAACCAATAGACTTGTAGTCAAGACCGCCTAAACCGAGACCAAGACCAGAGGGTATCGAGACCAAGACGAGACCAAGACGAGACCAAGACGAGACCAAGAAGAGACCAAGAGGAGACCAGACCAAGACGAGACCAAGACGAGACCAAGACGAGACCAAGACGAGACCAAGACCAAGACGAGACCAAGACCAAGACAAAGACGAGACCAAGACGAGACCAAGACGAGACGAGACCAAGACGAGACCAGACCAAGACGAGACCAAGACGAGACCAAGACGAGACCAAGACAAGACAAAGACGAGACCAAGACGAGACCAAGACAAGACAAAGACGAGACCAAGACGAGATCAAGACGAGACCAAGACGAGACCAAGACGAGACCAAGACAAGACCAAGACGAGACCAAGACAAGACCAAGACGAGACCAAGACGAGACCAAGACAAGACGAGACGAGATCGTCTTGGTCTCGTCTCGGTCTGGTCTCGTCTTGGTCTGGTCTCGTCTTGGTCTCGTCTTGGTCTCGTCTCGTCTTGGTCTCGTCTCGGTCTGGTCTCGTCTTGGTCTGGTCTCGTCTTGGTCTCGTCTTGGTCTTGTCTTTGTCTTTGTCTTTGTCTTGGTCTCGTCTTTGTCTTGTCTTGGTCTCGTCTTGGTCTCGTCTTGGTCTCGTCTTGGTCTGGTCTCGTCTTGGTCTGGTCTCGTCTTGGTCTCGTCTTGGTCTTGTCTTTGTCTTTGTCTTGGTCTCGTCTTGGTCTCGTCTTTGTCTTGTCTTGGTCTCGTCTTGGTCTTGTCTTTGTCTTTGTCTTTGTCTTGGTCTCGTCTTGGTCTCGTCTTTGTCTTGTCTTGGTCTCGTCTTGGTCTTGTCTTTGTCTTTGTCTTGGTCTCGTCTTGGTCTCGTCTTTGTCTTGTCTTGGTCTCGTCTTTGTCTTGTCTTGGTCTCGTCTTGATCTCGTCTTGGTCTCGTCTTGGTCTCGTCTTGGTCTGGTCTCGTCTTGGTCTCGTCTCGTCTTGGTCTCGTCTTTGTCTTGGTCTTGGTCTCGTCTTGGTCTCGGTCTCGTCTCGTCTCGACTTGGTCTTGCTCATGGACACCTCGACACTTGGTCAGGTGGAACCGGGGATTGAACCACCAACCTTTCGGTTTGTAGACAACCTACATGAACCACTGATCACCAGAAGCGTGATCATGCTTTCTCTGTCGCTGGTCCGAGATTGTGGAATAATCTGCCATTGGATGTTAGATCTATCTGTATCTTTGGCATTTTAGTACATTATGGATGTTTTTATGTTTTGTCTTATTGTTCTGTTGCTTGTTATTGCAATGTACAGCACTTTGGAACTACGGTGGCCTGTAAGGTGCTATAAGTAAATAAATGAAACGACATCACAGATGCAGACAGGGAAGCTAACGGTATGCAAGTGTCAGAACTATTTTTTTTTTTACACAATTTTACTCCCATAATCCAGGAAGAACCTATAGATTTGGCCTTGCACAGGGAAACAACACTCACATGTTATGCAGAAAATGTAAAAAAAAAAATAGTTAGGTGACACTAAAACTTCTTACAGTGCACACTTTATAGTAACTTGAGGCTAAGTATCGTGATCAATGGCACACTGATCACCATACGGTGAAAGTTCATGAATGAATCAAATTAGGACTTTAAAAAAAAACATTCAGATCAATTCATGATGGAATCACTCAGACCAATTCATTGACAAGAGCCAACAATGGTTTGCAATATTTAATATAAAAAGGTAACACTTTAGTTTAGGGTCCAATTCTCACTATTAACTATTTGCTTATTAACATGTATATTACTAGGATATTGGCTGTTTGTTTATTATGATTTATAAAGCACACATTAATGCCTTATTCTGCATGTCCATATTCTACATCCCTTAATTCCACCCGATACCTGAACTACCTTATTAATTATTAATACGCAGTAATTAAGAGTTTATTGAGGCAAAAGTCATAGCTAATAGTGAGATTTGGACCCTAATTTAAGTGTGACCTATAAATAAAAATACACTACCATTCAAAAGTTTGGGCTCAGCAAGACTTTTTTTTTTAAAGCAATTAATAATTTTATTCAGCAAGGATGCATTTAAATTGATCAAAAGTGACAGTAAATACACTCACCGCCCACTTTATTAGGTACCCCATGCTAGTAACGGGTTGGACCCCTTTTGCCTTCAGAACTGCCTCAATTCTTCGTGGCATAGATTCAACAAGGTGCTGGAAGCATTCCTCAGGGAGTTTGGTCCATATTGACATGATGGCATCACACAGTTGCCGCAGATTTGTCGGCTGCACATCCATGATCCATGAATCTCCCGTTCCACCACATCCCAAAGATGCTCTATTGGGTTGAGATCTGGTGACTGTGGAGGCCATTTTAGTACAGTGAACTCATTGTCATGTTCAAGAAACCAATTTGAAATGATTAGAGCTTTGTGACATGGTGGAAGTAGCCATCAGAGGATGGGTACATGGTGGCCATAAAGGGATGGACATGGTCAGAAACAATGCTCAGGTAGGCCGTGGCATTTAAACGATGCCCAATTGGCACTAAGGGGCCTAAAGTGTGCCAGGAAAACATCCCCCACACCATTACACCACCACCACCAGCCTGCACAGTGGTAACAAGGCATGATGGTTCCATGTTCTCATTCTGTTTACGCCAAATTCTGACTCTAACATCTGAATGTCTCAACAGAAATCGAGACTCATCAGACCAGGCAACATTTTTCCAGTCTTCAACTGTTCAATTTTGGTGAGCTCTTGCAAATTGTAGCCTCTTCTTCCTATTTGTAGTGGAGATGAGTGGTACCCGGTGGAGTCTTCTGCTGTTGTAGCCCATCCGCCTCAAGGTTGTGCGTGTTGTGGCTTCACAAATGCTTTGCTGCATACCTCGGTTGTAACGAGTGGTTATTTCAGTCACTGTTGCCCTTCTATCAGCTCGAACCAGTCTGGCCATTCTCCTCTGACCTCTGGCATCAACAAGGCATTTCCGCCCACAGAACTGCCGCTCACTGGATGTTTTTTCTTTTTCGGACCATTCTCTGTAAACCCTAGAGATGGTTGTGCGTGAAAATCCCAGTAGATTAGCAGTTTCTGAAATACTCAGACCAGCCCTTCTGGCACCAACAATCATGCCACGTTCAAAGTCACTCAAATCACCTTTCTTCCCCATACTGATGCTCGGTTTGAACTGCAGGAGATTGTCTTGACCATGTCTACATGCCTAAATGCACTGAGTTGCCGCCATGTGATTGGCTGCTTAGAAATTAAGTGTTAACGAGCAGTTGGACAGGTGTATCTAATAAAGTGGCCGGTGAGTGTACATGTATAATGTTACAAAAGATTCCATTTCAATTAAATGCTGTTCTTTTGAATTTTCTTTTTTTTAAACCCTGAAAAAACAATGCATCGTGGTTTCCACAAAAATATGAATAAATCATCCATATGAATAAATATTAGAGTGATTTCTGAAGGATCATGTGAAACTGAAGACTGGAGTAATGATGCTGAAAATACAGCTTTGATATTATTATACTAATAATACAATTATTAGTATAATCATTTTATAATTAGCCTAAATATTGCAATACTTTGCACTACAGTATTGATACAGTATAATATGGTGTAATAATATATTATTAGTATATTATTATACTAATAAAATAATTATTAGTATAATTAGCCTAAATATTGCAATACTTATTTGCGTGCGCAAAATATCTCTTTTAATAAATTAGGAATAAATTACACTTTACTATATATTCACATAGAAAACAGCTATTTTAAAGCTGTTTTTTTTTTTTTTTTTTTTTTACAATATCCTTATTTTTCCTATATTTATGATCAAATAAATGCAGCCTTGGTGAGCAGAACCCAAACTTTTGAATGGAATTGTATTTCAGAAAAATAAATATATGCGCTATAGAAAATTCCAAGCCTGTAAAACCAGTTAAAATTGCCTGATATTTCCATGACTGTGTGTTGAATCAGTTTTTGTTTGTATGTGTGCGAGAGAAACACAGCTGCAGCATCTCTCATCACTGACATGCCCACTGTCATTACATTACTAATGGCTGAAGAAATTGCAGTCTTGGTGGCAGACAAACCACTATACGGGGTATTTATAGAGCGAGGGACCAGGAGGAGGACAACAGACACCCCTTGTTCAACTGGTGCACAAACACTCACGCTTTTCCTCAAGGATGAGCATATCGCTCAGCTAATTCATATGCATGTCGTTAGAAAATAAACAGTCTGCTCGTTAGAGTTCTGCAACAATACCAGCCAAAAAACGGTAACACTTTACAAAAAGGTTCATTTATTAAACATTAGTTAATGTATTAACATTTGTTCCTGTTTTTGTTAATCTTTGTTAAAGGGATAGTTCACTTTGAAATTAATCTTTGGTATGTTTTAGCTTACCTCAAGGGCATCCAAGATGGAGGTGTCTTTGTTTCCGCAGTAGTTTCAATTTTGATATTTTTAGGTCAAGCCGTTCTTGTCGTTGTTACATTGTACAGCGACATTAAAATAGTGTAGGTTAGTGTACAATGTTTTATAATAAGTGTCCATTTCATTAATTTAACATATTTAATATTGGGAGCATCCAAGTTATTCGACATATTTGAACCCAATAGTTACTTTCCCAGGTAATTAGTTACTTTTATAATGATGTAATTCAGTTACTATTTGTGAGAAGTAACTAGTAACAATAACTAATTGCTTTTTTAAAGTAACATGCCCAACACTGATGTTAACTAAAGTAGTTAACTAATGTTAACTAACGAACTTATTGTAAAGTGTTCCCCAAAAAACGTATTTAGGGCCTATGGATAAAGTGCTCCTAAAGTGTTGTTTATAAAATCAATGACCTAATACGGTAAATAAGCCAATTTTTGACATGTTGACATGTAAAACTGGTCCTCATATGGGTCTGTTGTGGTCCTTTGCTCCAGCGATCTTCCTGAAATGAAAGCTCAGAGACTTTAATGCCGTTCCTGCTCCTCAAACTGCAAAACACGGCTATTCTCCGGGCAGTTTTCCCAGGAGTTTGAATTTACAATTTGTGATGGTGCATTATTCAAGCATAAGCAAAAACAAAAACTGTTGGAAGCCATTATTACGACCCATGAATACGGACCCGGTTTATTCATGGTTGCATCATTACAACCCATCAAATTTGAGTCAACATGCATTCAAAAAGCCTTTGCATTTCACAACAGGACATACAATCATGCAAACCACAGATGATTTAGGGAGATTTCGGTGTAAGTATTTTGGCTAATTTGCAATATTAAAATAAAACTGGTAACACTTTACAATAAGGTTCATTAGTTAATGTATTAACTAACATGAACTAACAATGAGCAATGCATGTGTTACTATATTAGTTAATCTTTGTTAATGTAATTTAATAAAAAAAATAAATCATTGTTTGTTCATGTTAGTTCCCAGTGCATTAACTAATGTTAACAAATACAACCTTTGATTTTCATAACGTATTAGTAAATGTTGAAATTAATATTAACTCAGATTAATAAATGCTGAAGAAGTATTGTTCATGTTAACTAATGAACCTTATTGTAAAGTGTTACCAGAAAACGTTGCATTGTTAAGCTTGTCTTGGTTATTGCTGCTTTGAAACGATGCGTGTCGGATAAATGTTTATGGGAATGTACTCACCATCTCATAAGCGGTGACCACCTTCTTCAGGACTTCGGGCAGCAGGCCCTGCGCCTCCATGACGGGGTACTGGTCTCTGAGGTTGAACAGCAGGACCGGGTTAGCGTCCGGCCCGCTGAGGCGCGGAGAGAGCGCTAGGATACACTGCTTCAGGTTGGCCACCGCGGAGAGACCGCACAGCTCTTTAAACGGCACGATGGCATTCTGTGGAGGACACGGAGGAGGTCACAGGGTGAACATTAAATGCTTTACAGCACAGGATCATATCGATCACCAAATGCACGATTCATTACAATGAAACCGAAATTGCAATAAGGCTGCGATTTAATTAAATAAATATGAATATGTGCTGCGAGTTTCAGAGTAAAGCATGGCTGTGCGTTTGGGTCACTTTAACGTACATTTGTAAACGCATCAAAATAAGTATTAGAATTGCAATTTACAGTTGTAATGTCAAATAAAATGATTCAATTACTTATTTTTTTTAGTGCTGTCAAACGATTAAAATATTTAATCGCGATTAAATCGCATTAATGTCATAGTTAACTCACGATTAATCGCATTAATGTCATAGTTAACTCACGATTAATCACATTAATGCCATAGTTAACTCGCGATTAATCGCATTAATGTCATAGTTAACTCACGATTAATCGCATTAATGTCATAGTTGACTCATGATTAATCGCATTAATGTCATAGTTATCTCGCGATTAATCGCATTAATGCCATAGTTAGCTCACGATTAATCGCATTAATGTCATAGTTAACTCACGATTAATCGCATTAATGTCATAGTTAACTCACGATTAATCGCATTAAATGTCATAGTTAACTCACGATTAATCGCATTAATGTCATAGTTAACTCACGATTAATCGCATTAATGCCATAGTTAACTCACGATTAATCGCATTAATGTCATAGTTAACTCACGATTAATCGCATTAATGCCATAGTTAACTCACGATTAATCACATTAATGCCGTAGTTAACTCACGATTAATCACATTAATGCCATAGTTAACTCACGATTAATCACATTAATGTCATAGTTAACTCACGATTAATCACATTAATAACTCACGATTAATCACATTAATGCCGTAGTTAACTCACGATTAATCACATTAATGCCATAGTTAACTCACGATTAATCACATTAATGTCATAGTTAACTCACGATTAATCACATTAATGTCATAGTTAACTCACGATTAATCACATTAATGTCATAGTTACCTCACGATTAATCGCATTAATGCCATAGTTAACTCGCGATTAATCACATTAATGTCATAGTTAACTCACGATTAATCACATTAATGCCATAGTTAACTCACGATTAATCACATTAATGTCATAGTTAACTCACGATTAATCACATTAATGTCATAGTTAACTCACGATTAATCGCATTAATGCCATAGTTAACTCACGATTAAACGCATTAATGTCATAGTTAACTCACGATTAATCGCATTAATGTCATAGTTAACTCACGATTAATCGCATTAATGTCAGTTAACTCACGATTAATTGCATTAATGTCATAGTTAACTCACGATTAATCGCATTAATGTCAGTTAACTCACGATTAATCACATTAATGTCATAGTTAACTCGCGATTAATCACACATTTTTATCTATTCTAAATGTCTCTTGATTTCTTTTTGTCCCATTATTTTTTCTCATTTTAATGCTCTCATCGACATGGAAAAGTGGATCGGCTTGCTTTGTGCAAATGTTTTTTATTGAAAACAACATTGGCATATACTGTGTTCAATTTCACACTAACATTCTCACTTGGAGCAAATAATCTCTCACACAATGTAACACTGTCCATCAATAAAAGGGTGAAAGAAATACTGACGAGGTCCTGATATTGACGAGGGGGCGGAGAATTCGCATCAGCTGTGTGTGTGTGTGTGTGTGTGTGTGTGCTTGGCCATCATCAAGTGGTGTTTCAGACTGGACGTGCTGCGATGATGATAGCTCAGTTCACAACGACAAAACACACAGATCACTTTGGTCCTGCAATGGAACCATTTGGCAACTTTTTAAAAGTAAACTTTCCAGATGACTTATATTTTAAGGGACAAATATAACATTTTTGATGGAGTTTGGGGACCTTTCAGATCATTCTTAAAATGTGGTACATTTGGAAAGGTGTTAATAAAAGACTAAGAAAAGAGGAGGTATAGAATAGCAATTTAAAATACTGAGAGGCTGGTTTTTTTTCTTTTCTTTTTTTTTCTGTTGCATGGAAATCTATTTGTTCATGTGTTTAGTTCAAAAGCAAAAACAATAATAATAATAAAATAAAAAAATTGGTTAAAAAAAAAAAAAAGTAAACTTTCCATTCAGAATCTTATTGGCATCCATTTCGGCGTCTCGCGCTCGTCATCCACTCAAAACGTAACGTTAACCTACTATTTAGCCGGCTCGCAGACCCAAACGAGTGTGTGTGTCGTGCCTGTTGTTTTGTTTCCGGTCTAGCTAGATCCGCTTGCGCTTTCAAAACGTCCTGTTGCAAAAGCATGTGAAAAAAACCATAGATATCCATAATAAAGGCTACATGTCTCGTCCGCGCTGCTGGCCGATGGAGGTCGGCGTCCGCACTGGCGGCCATCTTGTCACAGGCAGCTCGCTCACTCGTAACATTGTGTTTTAATGGCGCATGTACTTTTAAATAATCATAACTTGCTCAATTTTCTACCGATTTTCAAACGGTTTGGTTTGTTATAAACGTCAGAGATGTAGTTATGACACGGCATGCTTATGAATAATAACTGTATAAATAAATAATCATCCAGAATTATAGCCACGTTAATAACGTTTGTAAGAAACCAAACCGTTTGTAAATCCGTCAAGATCTCAACGAGATAAGAGTATTTGTGTTCGTGCTGATCACTCATCTTACATCAGGCACCACAGAGCCCGCCAGAAAGCTTGCCTGTGACTAGATGGCCGCCGGTGATGACGATAGAGACTCCGCCGTAAGACATCTAGCCTTTATTATGGATATCTATGAAAAAAACTACAAAGTTTGCTATGCCAAAAAGATCGCGCGATAAAAAAATGTACGCCGTTAAAATGGGTTTGCATTAACGCCGTTAATAACACGTTTAACTGACAGCCCTAATTTTTTTAAATGAATGATTTTTCTTAAATACTCTATTTTTATATACTCTATTTTTTATTTTGTTTTATAAAATATTTTTATTTAGTATTAATAATAATGATTATGATATAAATATATAAATATTATTCATAATGAAAAATGTATATATTTTTAATACTTTATGAACTCTTTTTATAATAAATATTATATAAGTAATAATAAAATAGTTACTATTATAAATATCATTATATAAATAATAATAATAAACAGTATTATATAAATATTATTATTACAAAATATTATTATTTGTATTATAAATATCAAATATTAATAATAATAATAATAATTAGTATATCAATATAATAATTTTAAAAATATATTATTATTATAGTTATTTTAATCTAATCGCAAAATTCATAAAAAAACTGAAATAATTTTATTTATATATATATATATATATATCATAATCACAATTTTTTATCAGAAAAATCCCTTAGATTTTTCCACAATTCATGCAGCCCTTTTTCAAAATAGCTATGATGGAGTGCAAATTGTACAATACTGGCTGGCTACAACATACTGTGCATATATCTAAGATTATATTATTATTATTATATTATTACTAAGATTATAAATATATATTTTTTTTCAAGCCACATGACCTCATCAGGTTGCATATTTAAATCAGCAAGTGGTGTCAAGCTATAATCTCAGAAATAAATACATTATTATGCATGAACCCCAGTCAAATATGGATTCAATAATAAAAAATATAAAAAATAATGGCTGATAATATCACTTACAGTACACTGAAAATGGAAGGTCGAGTGCACTGGATTGTTGGATTTAGTATTCCTGTTCAATAGTGCACATCTGGTAAACAGTAGGTCATCTGGGTATTCTATCCATATTGCATGCCCCACACATTATATATTGTACATGCACATATAGAGTTAGTATGGTCTTTGAACACACACAGTGACCTAGTTGTGGGAGGTGACGAAAAAACAAAACCAAGCTGATGGCAGCAAGCAAGGTGCCGACTTCCCCATAGTGAACGCCCACGAACACGAAATGCAATAGGAAGTGGTTTTCGTGAGTGTGTGTTCTACAAAAGCACTGCTCTGAATGTGGGAGGAACACGTCATGTTTCTTGTGAAAGCTCCTCTAGTGGGTTTTAAACACAAACAACAGCAATATTTAACAGGGGCACATTTACACAGTATAAATAGTGGATGTAGCAGAAGCGCCTGGAATTGTTTTCACGGGAAGAATGCAATGTAAACAGAGCTGTTAAAATACCCGTAATGTACAGTGTGTTATGAGTAGCTTATGCTGAAATAAAGCAAACACAAAAGCAGGAGACCTTGTGAACGCTGCTTCATCTGTCCCTCGGCCGGTGTCTGGGCTGAGAAGGGCCCTTCGTGAGGATGGGAGGCTATATAAAAAATAGTATACACAAGGCTTGGCCTCGATCTTGATAATTATCCAATCAGAATTTTAAAAAAAAGTGTATATTATATTATATGACCCCGCTCTTATTCATGCAAATGCTTTTAAACCATTCATGTACAACAAGACACACACACAAGGCTTGTGCACAATTCAGAATTGAATTGAGAATGAGTCCTGAATTCCAATTAAATTCTTGAATTTGAATTGATGTCAAAAACAGGATCTAGAATTACAATTCGAATTAAAAGGAAGCATAATTGCAATTCAATCAAAATTCAAAGAAATTCATATAGATATTATAAGTGAAGTGTTTAACAATGAAGCTTCACAGTATATGTCAGATATGATTGCATTACATATTCTATAAATGATATTAGTTTGAACTACTTGTACAGATTACATGAACAGGAAATGTTTTACCACAGCAATGAATGTTAAAAGCTCTAATCACAGAACAAATAATTAAGTTTGATTTATTGTCATTTTGTGCTACATAAAAATAGTATACACAAGGCTTGATAAGTATCCAATCAGATTTCTTTTTAAAAAAGTGTATATTATATTATATGATCCCGCTCTTATACATGCAAATGCTTTTAAAACATTCATGTGCAACAAGACAAACGTGTGACTGACACACACACACACACACACACACACCAGTATCGTGTGCACAGACCGCACACCAGAATACAGTTCTCTCTCGTGCTTGAACTTACAATAACACGCACAATTATGCCAAAATTTGTCGAGTATCTTCATAACATAAGAGCAGTCTCACGATGACCGTGAAGAGTTGTGTGTGAGTTGAGCGGCGGCTCTTAAAGGGACAGCAGCCAATAAAGCTTTCTGTCAGTAAAGTTAATCAAAGAACAAAATCACTCACTTCTCTTGACTAAATAACTTTTTTTTAGCTTTAATAAGGATTAGTCTATATTTAATTTATAATTTATGCAGTGCAGGCTGTTTGACAACTTTATATAATTTTGGTATATGTCCTAGGCCTGTCAGACAGTAAGGGCACTAGTAAATATGACATTTATTTTTTACTATTGTATTATTGAGACAAATAACAAGTTTGCAGTAATGCAAAGATGTAAATGCTTAATTTTGTAAAAAAAATATTATTTTAATAAAAAAAAAAATTCACAGTGCATTTAGTTGTTGTTTCTAGTTTGAGTTGAGAAATACACATTTGATAAAAACACATTATTCAGCATTATCTGTTGTCGTCTCATCTTTTAAAACACATCCCATACTCTCACAGTTTAATCTGACCCCATTTTTAGCTCATGTAACTCTACCGGTTAAGCCGATTGTTACAACTAATCTGTGTGTGCATTTTACTTAAAAAAAAAAAAAAAAAAAAAAAAAAATATATATATATATATATACACTGTATTTATATAATTATTTTTTTCCATTTTTTTTTATTTAGTCTTGGGTGGTTTCCAAAGACTTTAGGATCAACTTACTAACATGAACAATATAAAAGTGTTTAAAACACATATTTGTGGATTGCAATATAACATATTTCACAACATAGTTAACAATTTATTATTATAAACTACAGTATATTAAACTATTTAGACGGAAGCTAGTTATTATAGCTAATAAAGGCCTAAATATGGATTTTTTTTTTTTTACAAAAACCGCATGGCCTTTATTAACCCCCTGGAGCCGTATGGATATTTTTTTATGATGGATGGATGCATTTTTTGGGCTTCAAAATCTCGTCCCCCCATTCACTCCCATTATAAAGCTTGGAAGAGCCAGGATGTAACTTGATATAACTTCGGTTGTATTCGTCTGAAAAAAGAAAGTCTTAAAGAAAGTAAATCATGGAGTCATTTTTATTTTTGGGTGAACTATCCCTTTAATGGTTTATCACTTTCGAACAATAGGTTTATCGCTGTGACCAAATTGATGTGGTGTGGTCAGAGTAAGGTGACAATAACAGATGCAAAGCTTGGTATCAATGTGCCAAAGCATTGCAGAGATACAGCCTCAGAGTCATCATGCCATCATGTCACGGTATACGAAAATGGTTTCGTCAATTGAACCGAAAACGTTTTGCTGACATGGTCTGATGACGATTCGCTTTTGGTGAAAATCAGACAAGCGGTCTAGGAGGAGTTAGAAAAAATAGGTTTTTAAAGCTGCAGTCTAGTCATCTTCATTTATATAGCGCTTTTAACAATGGAGATTGTTTCAAAGCAGCTTTACAGAGATAAACATACAATTTACGGTAACAGAGATTGTTTTGGCTTTATAGCGATTTTGAATAATGTTATTTCCGGCTAAAGTTGGTTTTGATTGATTCACTTCCAGCAAAATGATCATTTGTTATTACATTAGGGGCCGCTAAGACGACGGCATTCTCTCTAAACAGACTTTAAACGCGAACCTGTGACCCGATGGCGTTCACATGCGCATTAAAAATTGATTCTATAGTTATATTCGTTTGAATATGTGTGCGCAGGATTTTAATTTCCCTACAAACCATGCCTAAACAAACTACTTGTCTTGCCTATAAATTTGATACAGAATTTTATTTTATCACTTCGGGGTACGCGAACCGGATTTTCAACAACGCTTGTAAACACACATCTGTACACACACATCTGCACACACACATCTGCACACACAACATCTGCACACACAACATCTGCACACACACATGTGTATCTGCACACACACATCTGCACACACACACACATCTGCACACACATCTGCACACACACACACACACACACATCTGCACACACACACACACATCTGCACACACACATCTGCACACACACACACATCTGCACACACACACACACATGTGCACACACACACACACATCTGTACACACACACACACATCTGTACACACACATCTGTATCTGCACACACACACATCTGCACACATACACATCTGCACACATACACATCTGCACACACACACACACACACATCTGCACACACACACACCTGCACACACACACATCTGCACACACACACACACCTGCACACACACACATCTGCACACACACACACACACACATCTGCACACACACACACACACACACATCTGCACACACACACACATCTGCACACACACACATCTGCACACACACATCTGCATCTGCACACACACATCTGCATCTGCACACACACATGTGTATCTGCACACACACATGTGTATCTGCACACACACACATCTGCACACACACACACATCTGCACACACACACATCTGCACACACACACACACACACATCTGCACACACACACACATCTGCACACACACACACATCTGCACACACACACACATCTGCACACACACACACATCTGCACACACACACATCTGCACACACACACACACACACACATCTGCACACACACACACACATCTGCACACACACACACATCTGCACACACACACACACACATCTGCACACACACACACACATCTGCACACACACACACACATCTGCACACACACACACATCTGCACACACACACACATCTGCACACACACACATCTGCACACACACACATCTGCATCTGCACACACACATCTGCATCTGCACACACACATGTGTGTCTGCACACACACACGTGTATCTGCACACACACATGTGTATCTGCACACACACATGTGTATCTGCACACACACGTGTATCTGCACACACACACATCTGCACACACACACACATCTGCACACACACACACACACATCTGCACACACACACACACACATCTGCACACACACACACACATCTGCACACACACACACACACATCTGCACACACACACACACACATCTGCACACACACACACACACACATCTGCACACACACACACACACATCTGCACACACACACATCTGCACACACACACATCTGCACACACACACACACACACATCTGCACACACACACACACATCTGCACACACACACACATCTGCACACACACACATCTGCACACACACACACATCTGCACACACACACACATCTGCACACACACACACACACATCTGCACACACACACACACACATCTGCACACACACACACATCTGCACACACACACACATCTGCACACACACACATCTGTACACATACACACACAAAGAAGGAGTCTCGGCTAGTATAAGCTATATTGCGTGTGAGGATGCTGGAGGTGGAGATTTATATCCTTTTCTCACAGCACTTGATTAATTAAACTTTTCAATTTGATGGCGGATCCAGAAAGGTTCAAACGACGATCACCAGCGACAACAGATTCACCCGCTGTAAAATGCAAAAGACTTGCGACCCATGCGAAAACAAGGATACATATCGGAAGGACATTACATGTAGTCACGCAATGCTGACGTTGTTAACATTAACAATTTAAGTAAATTTGCACGGTTTTGCGTGATATGATCAGAGATTGTTAGCTTTAATCAGCGCGATTTACTGCAATGTCAGAACCAGAACAAAAGTGGATGTTACTCACTTGTTCAGATGACATTTTCCGGTGAAAATTATTATGTTGGTCAAACTTGTGCGTTCTTAAAGGCAACAGACCAAAAACCAATGAAGGGGAAACAAATTGAAACACCATCTGCGGTATAATCTTAAAACGACGAAGAAAAAAAAAACTATTTCCTGACTTCAAAATCTTCTCAGTGCTTTCCTGTTATAAGAAAGCGCTCCTTTTATCCATGAGACGGCCTAATCTCTTCTTAAGGGGATATAACTGACACATGCCTCAGGACATACTAACCCTGAGTTATGCAACATTTTCCACATTAAATATTAAAAAGGATTTTGGCTGATCTCCTACCTGTAGCCTATATACGAGTATATTTTCAGTTCTCATGGCTAAATAAGGGACTGCGGTTGATCCTCGAAGTATTTTTTGTGCCAGTCTGACAAGTTGTGCAACCTCGAGGAATTACAACTGATTAAAATCAGCTCTTTTGTTTTTTGTTTATCAGTGCCAGAGATTTCGGTTCAAATGCTCTTGGCCTTGTGAAGAGAAGCGTCCTCTGAGCTGCGCTTCCTTCTCAGGGTCGACTTTCTGATGTGCACTACATTTGGGGAAACTTTCTCACGCTATGAAAAGAAGATACTTGCCACAATGAAATAAGGTTGGAAAGTCTTGGCAAGCTTCAAACTAAACATTTGCAGAGTGGAGGCATTTGCATACTTTGCAGACACTGAATGGGTGAATCTCACAAAACCTTCCCAGATCATATTTCACCTAAAAATCTAAAGGAAGAAATTACATGTTTTCCTTAATCGTCGTATAAACAAGACCCCAGCCCACACAAAATCTCATTACCATAATGCAGATGTTTTTTTTTTTTAAATACAGCAATGATTTTTTCCATTATATTCACGTCACCTCATCAAAAAGAAAATATTTCACTAAAATAAGAGGTATATAGGTAAAAATAATATAAGTCCTACAATAAAACCAAACCACAAAATTTCATTACCATACTGCAATATGATTTTATTTACATTGCATTACAGCAATGATTGTATGCTGCTTTAGATCAAGGAAAATAACTATGTTACACTCTAAAAAATGCTGGGTTGTTTCAACCCAAATTTGGGTCAAATATGGACAAACCCAAATGTTGGGTTAAAAATGTAATTAAAAAAATTACAGTTGAAAGTTGCGTTAAAATTTTAAATTACATTTTTAACCCAACATTTGGGTTTGTCCATATTTGACCCAAATTTGGGTTGAAACAACCCAGCATTTTTTAGAGTGTATGTGTAATTAATTTTGCAATTATATTTAATATACACTCACCGGCCACTTTATTAGGTACCCCATGCTAGTAACGGGTTGGACCCCCTTTTGCCTTCAGAACTGCCTCAATTCTTCGTGGCATAGATTCAACAAGGTGCTGGAAGCATTCCTCAGGGAGTTTGGTCCATATTGACATGATGGCATCACACAGTTGCCGCAGATTTGTCGGCTGCACATCCATGATGCGAATCTCCCGTTCCACCACATCCCAAAGATGCTCTATTGGGTTGAGATCTGGTGACTGTGGAGGCCATTTTAGTACAGTGAACTCATTGTCATGTTCAAGAAACCAATTTGAAATGATTAGAGCTTTGTGACATGGTGGAAGTAGCCATCAGAGGATGGGTACATGGTGGCCATAAAGGGATGGACATGGTCAGAAACAATGCTCAGGTAGGCCGTGGCATTTAAACGATGCCCAATTGGCACTAAGGGGCCTAAAGTGTGCCAGGAAAACATCCCCCACACCATTACACCACCACCACCAGCCTGCACAGTGGTAACAAGGCATGATGGTTCCATGTTCTCATTCTGTTTACGCCAAATTCTGACTCTAACATCTGAATGTCTCAACAGAAATCGAGACTCATCAGACCAGGCAACATTTTTCCAGTCTTCAACTGTTCAATTTTGGTGAGCTCTTGCAAATTGTAGCCTCTTTTTCCTATTTGTAGTGGAGATGAGTGGTACCCGGTGGAGTCTTCTGCTGTTGTAGCCCATCCGCCTCAAGGTTGTGCGTGTTGTGGCTTCACAAATGCTTTGCTTCATACCTCGGTTGTAACGAGTGGTTATTTCAGTCACTGTTGCCCTTCTATCAGCTCGAACCAGTCTGGCCATTCTCCTCTGACCTCTGGCATCAACAAGGCATTTCCGCCCACAGAACTGCCGCTCACTGGATGTTTTTTCTTTTTCGGACCATTCTCTGTAAACCCTAGAGATGGTTGTGCGTGAAAATCCCAGTAGATTAGCAGTTTCTGAAATACTCAGACCAGCCCTTCTGGCACCAACAATCATGCCACGTTTAAAGTCACTCAAATCAACTTTCTTCCCCATACTGATGCTTGGTTTGAACTGCAGGAGATTGTCTTGACCATGTCTACATGCCTAAATGCACTGAGTTGCCGCCATGTGATTGGCTGCTTAGAAATTAAGTGTTAACGAGCAGTTGGACAGGTGTACTTAATAAAGTGGCCGGTGAGTGTATATATTTTAAATATATTACATTTATTTTCTCTTATTTTAGATTTTGGGTTGAATGCAACAATATTCACCTAAGCATGTTACTTGTGGGTTTATTGTGTCTTTGCATTAATTTGCAACACTGAAGTAAGCTATTTTCTTTGAATGTGCGAGACTTTAGATCCATTAACGCCTATAGGTAGATAACTAGAAGAAGAATAAAAAAGTGCATTAAACGGTAAAACGACTTGAGCTACAAACCAGCATGTTTATGATCATGATAATGAAATTAAATATAAAGCAGCATAACAGACTGTTTTGGTTTAGGTAAAATACCTGGAAGCAAATAACAACAGAAGCCAAGTTACAAATAGCTTCACCTGCTCTTTTAAAGGGTTAGTTCACCCAAAAATGAAAATGATGTCATTAATGACTCTCCCTCATGTCGACCCAAGCCCGTCAGACCTCCGTTCATCTTCAGAACACAGTTTAAGATATTTTAGATTTAGTCGAGAGCTTTCTGTCCCTCCATTGTAAATGTATGTCCGGTATACTGTCCTTGTCCAAAAAGGAAATAAAGTAGTCCATGTGACATCAGTGGGTTAGTTAGAATGTGTTGAAGCATCGAAAATACATTTTGGTCCAAAAATAACAAAAACTAGGACTTTATTCAGCATTGTATTGTCTTCCGGTTCTGTTCCGCGTTCAGTTCCGCTGCTGACGTGTGTCTGGTGCGTCCGTGTATTCGGGTTCAAATAAATATGGCTGGGCAAAAAAATGTAACATTATTACCAAAATGTATTTTCGATGCTTCAACACACTCTAACTAACCCACTAGTGTCACATGGACTACTTTGATGATGTCTTTATTTCCTTTCTGGACAAGGACAGTATACCGTACACACATTTACAATGGCGGGACAGAAAGCTCTCGGACAAAATCTAAAATATCTTAAACTGTGTTCTGAAGATGAACGGAGATCTGACGGGCTTGGAGCGACACGAGGGCGAGTCATTAATGACATAATTTTCATTTTTGGGTGAACTAACCCTTTAATAATAAAAAAATAAGGTGTGTATAGCCTTTCTGGCAGTCATTTGAAAACAAGTCACGACTCTGTTTCTGAATAAGGTAAGCGTTATCTCACCTGCATGTTCTCTCTGAGATCAGTGGCCTCCTTTAATGGCTGTGCAGCAGATTTAAAGACTTCATCTACAGCCTTGATGAGAAGTATCCTCATACTGGCGTATTCCCGACCCCGCTTACTCTTGCGGACTGAAAGCCCTCTTTTGTGAGGCTTACCCCCACCCCGGCGGTTTGTAATGGCCACGTGGACGAAGACCCAGGCGTGTGGAAGGACTTCACCCGTCAGCGACTGGAGGGGAATGTGGCGGAAGCCGGGCTGAATGCATTCAAACGGGATCGTGTACTGACCGATAAACTCGTCGCCAATGTAGTCGTCATCCAGAACGACAAAGCGCACCATTGCCAGTTCGGGAAGGTTAATCTGAAACTCGAAACTCTCATCAAAGATTGGGTTGTCGCCATTCTGATGGACCGTTTTAGTCCTTTGCTCTGCACAATCCGCAGGGATGCCATGGATTTCAACGTAAACGTAGGGATCGACCACATCGCCTTTGGCGCCTGAACCCTTGGGTTTGGGGAAGTTTTGTCCGCTAATGATCTTTATGTGAAGGAGCTGTGGAGACACTCCTGGAACTGAGTCTTTAGTATTGGCACTGAAATAAGACACCTGCTCCCTCATGATAGCCGGGCGTAGAACGTAACCACAGTTGCCATTTTGTCTAAACCAGCCGATGTTGAGGTCCATCATGAGACCTGGTGTTTGATAGTTCATTGCTACTATTTGACAGCCACATTTCCAAAAGTCCTGCGGGTTCATGTTGCTGGAATCGATTCGCATTGGGCTTGGGTAAACCCTCGCTAGGAACTTCTTGTTGTAGTTAACGAAGTCACCAGGGTGGTCAGTAGCACAACGACTGGCAAAGACCTCATTGAATGAGCAGAGCTCCCAGTGCTTCTGGTTCTGGAAAGCAGTCTGAAAATCCTTAAAACTAACAGACTTGCATAAGGTTACCATTTCGGAGAGATCCTTGGAAAGCTGGAAGTTTTTGGGTTGAACAACCGTCCGCTGTTCACTCCCCTCGTTGTTCATCCGTTGAGACATTTCGGCACCCTCGTCCTCATCCGTCACCTCGCCTTCGGAGCCGGTGCAGTTGCTCGCCAGCTTCTTTCCTTTCAGAAGAATCTTACCCTTTAAGTCCGAGGGGGACGGAAGGTAGCTGTCGTCGAGGTTAGGAGGATCCGAGTGCATTCGGTCTCCAAGTATTTTCTTCAGGTGCTGAAACATTACCTTCTGCTGCTTCAAGGAACAGTGGTTCTCCAAGCACAGGATCAGAGGAAACTCCGACGCCACGAAAGCATACTTGTTAATGATGTCGATGACGCTGCGAAAGACAATCTGTGAGGTCATCGTGTGGCCCGTGTAAATGAGCGGTTCGTTATCGGGGCCGTCCCACACGTCAAGTTCCACACTCCTGCAACCCATCTTTAGGGCACGGATGTAGCCGGTAATGTCTGAGGGACCCTTGAACTGGTCCTCAATCAGGTATGTATTGTGAGAAGAGTTTATGTAATAGTGGGAAAGGGGTTGGTTCATGTCTTGGCATACTGTTTTCTGCTCAGGATCAAAGATGTGGCATTCCCCTGACATGAGGTAATTGGTAAATCCATCCAGGGAGAGCCATCCCTTAAGTTGCCCTTCCTTTGAGGGTTCATACTTCTGAATAACTTCCACACTGATGTCTTCGCTCACCTTCGCCATGCCTTGCTCTGCCTCTAAAAAGATCATCAGATCCTTGGTGTCAAGGAATTCCTTGTTGCTTGAGAACTGCACCAGCAAAAAATATATTTCTGGTCTCGTGCAAAGGTCGTGAAAGACTTCGATGAACTCCTCCTTGGTCACGTCAGAACCGGTTTTATCCCTCGCTTTGTGCAACTCTTTGAACTTCAGCTCTATCTTGACATTTTTCACTCCGGGACTTAAGTTCTTGATCAGCTGTACGGCTGAGCAAAGACTAATGCATTTTCCCCCGATGATGTCTGCTTCGTCGAATAGGTCACCCAGCCAGGACGCACGCATGTTGTCCTGACAGCTCTGAATCATATTAAGAGTGTGTTTTCCGTACGATATTAAGTACCTGAGTCCAGTCACCCATATATTTGCTACATCGGCTGAATTTGCCACTAAATCAAGCGATTCGTAGTTCTCCCCGTAGATGATGGAGAATGCGCAGTCCTCGGAAATCTGATCCGAAATCCCATTGGCCCTGAAGGTGTCTGTGTTCTTACCAGTTCGCACCTCTTTAATTGATTTTATGTCAATCTTCGCCTTGTCAGACTCTTTTTTGGACGGCTCCCACCGCAGAGACTGCATGTCGGCGTCTAGGAGAAAGTAACGGTAGTAGACTCTGGAGTTGGAGCGCACCTTCCTCAGTTCAGACCCGTCCACCATAGAATTAATGCAGTCGCTCGCACTGCTGATCTTCTTCTCTGTTGGCATGCTACTGAACGACACCGTCTTTTTCCTTTCCTTGCACCGCCTGGAACCATCCTGGAAAATAAAGCAATTTATCATCAGTTTTAAACTACTAGAGTAGAGGTGAAACACGAAAAATTAGAATATCGTGCAAAAGTTCATTTATTTCAGAAATTCAACTTAAAAGGTGAAACTAATATATTATATAGACTCATTACATGCAAAGTGAGATATTTCAAGTCTTTATTTGTTATAATTCTGTTGATTATGGTGTACATCTTATGAAAACCCCAAATTCAAAATTAGAATATTGTGAAAAGGTTTTCATAAGCTGTAAGCCATAATCATCAAAATTATAACAAAGGCTTGAAATATCTCACTTTGCATGTAGTGAGTCTATATTAGTTTCACCTTTTAAGTTGAATTTCTGAAATAAATGAACTTTTGCACGATATTCAAATTTTTCGAGTTTCACCTGTATAATGAACACTTTTAGAAAACATGCTTAAAAAGGACACATTTTGTTTGATTATTCATGATTTTATTTCACTTTCAGGATACCTGCCGTTCAAAGGTTTGGGATCGTAAAGATTTTTTAATCTTTTAAAAGGTTTTTAAAAGAAGTCTCTTCTCGTAACCAAGGCTGCAATTATTTGATCAAAAATACAGTAAAAACAGTGAAATATTATTACAGTTTAAAATAGCTGTTTTCTATGTGAATATATAGTAAAGTGTAATTTATTTCTGTGATCAAAGCTGCATTTTCAACATCATTACTCCAGTCTTCAGTGTCACATGATCCTCCAGAAATAATTCTAATATGATTATCAATTTTGAAAACAGTTGCTATTTAAGACCAGTAATGCGCAAATTGCAATATAGTAAATAGGGTCATTATTGATTACATGTTGATTTCAAAATATAAACTACTGAAGTTGCATTTTTAAGTATGTAAATTAACATAAAATAATACAAAGTTGAATAGAGTTTTCCTGTATTTTCATTGTTGTTGTGATAATGTATCACTGTGTTGTGACCAAAAAAAAAAACAAGAACATCAATGTGTCCTTTTCTTTTATACCACCCTGAGCCTGGAGGCAGGAAAATATTGAGCTACACCAGGCTTAATTAAGAAAATAATTGCATCCGTTTCACAAAGAGAGAGAAGTCTTCAGTGGGGTATGTGTGGACTAAGAAAAATTAGCAGAATCGGCCCATTTCCTTGAAAGAATCGGAATCGGCCGTGAAAAATTATGATCGGTGCTTCCCTATTTTTTTGCCTCTTCATTAAACAAAAAAGTTAGGATAAAAACAGCTAGGTAAAAACTGCTCAGTGTTTAAATCACGTTTTTTACTTCCAAGTCCTTTCAGATTTGATGATAACAAGCAGAATCACTCAAGGAAAGACTTCCAGCCAGCCTTAGATAAAATCAACTGAAAAGACATTAAATCTCTCTTGTTACAAACCAGACGGACTTTATTCCTGTCATTTGTCTACAGGTCTTTTTGAGAATTAACAGGTTTAGATGTTGATGTTTTCAATGTTCGCTTCAATGTTGGTAATAAAAAATTAAGCGTTCTCAAAAAAAAAATTGTGCTATTTGCCGTTACTCATTTTAAATGGTTGATTTTTAAGGAATTAATTTGATTAATTCTAATTAAATTCTTAATTTTTAAATTTAATGAATAATATTGCTTGTAACCACAATTTTATTGAGTAGATTTAGTGTATTCTTTTTTACAGTGTATAATTTCTAAAAACAACATTATAAATCATTATTTATAAAACAGATAATTGCATTTAAATAAAAGTATTTTGAGTGTAAAAGTGCCAAATGCCTAAAAAGTGTTTTGAATATCACCGGTTTCCAAAATAATCATTAGTATGTGAATCTGTAAAACAAAAGCTGCACAATTGAGATGAAAAAGGTATGTTATGTAAAGCACTGAATTCTGGATTACTACTTGATTATCCAGACATTCATGCATGACATGGTTATTTAAATGACTTCCATAATCTTATATCCAGGTGAGAGAGAGGATCAATGAGGAAAAATGAAGCTTTAAATCTACTTTTGACTGGATCATACGGAAGCGTATTGCATTCACTTGAGGAAAAAAATCTACTCGGTTTTTCTGAATTAACGAGTTAATTATCTCAGAATTACGAGATATTTTTTCATGAAAAAAGTTTTTGCTCTGTTTTTCTGAATTAACGAGTTAATTATCTCAGAATTACGAGATAATTTTTCATGAAAAAAAAGCTTTTGCTCTGTTTTTCTGAATTAATGACTTAATTATCAAACAATTATGAGTAACTCATTAATTAACAAAAACAGAGTGAAAAAATGTTTTTCAAGAAAAATGTATCTCATAATTCTGAGATATTAACTCGTTAATTCAGAAAAACAAAGCAAAAACTTTTTTTCATGAAAAAATATCTTGTAATTCTGAGATAATTAACTCGTTAATTCAGAAAAACAGAGCAAAAACTTTTTTTCCATGAAAAAATATCTCGTAATTCTGAGATAATTAACTCGTTAATTCAGAAAAACGGAGCAAAAACTTTTTTTCATGATAAAATATCTCGTAATTCTGAGATAATTAACTCGTTAATTCAGAAAAAAGAGCAAAAACTTTTTTCATGAAAAATATCTCGTAATTCTGAGATAATTAACTCGTTAATTCAGAAAAAAGAGCAAAAACTTTTTTCATGAAAAATATCTCGTAATTCTGAGATAATTAACTCGTTAATTCAGAAAAAAGAGCAAAAACTTTTTTCATGAAAAATATCTTGTAATTCTGAGATAATTAACGCGTTAATTCAGAAAATAGAGCAAAAACTTTTTTTCATTAAAAAAATATGTCGTAATTCTGAGATAATTAACTCGTTAATTCAGAAAACAGTAGATTTTTTTCCCTCAAGTGAATGCAATGCACTTCCATATGATCATGAAAAATAATAATAAAAATATATTTTCTATAGCGCCTTTAAAAGTAGCACAAGAATAGAAACAAGATAATACAATTTGTTAATGAAAAACAAATGAAAATAAAATACCAAATAAAAACATACTATCAAAAGTCCAATAAAATAATAATAGTAATATGACAATCACACACAATCATGTAAAAGCTACCCTAAACATATAATTTCTAAGGGATGATTTAAAAACACAGAGGGATTCAGCGTGTCTGATCTCAGCTGGAGGGGAACGCCGAAGTTTTGGAGCAATTGAAGAAAAAGCCCGATCACCCATGGCTTTTAAACGAGTAGGCGGAACAATTAAAAGGCCAGCGTCCGAGGAGCGGAGATCTCGTGCTGGTGTGTAAGGGGTTAAAAGCTCGGATAATGAGGTGCCAGTCCATGCAAAGCCTTATAAGTAAGCATAAGTATTTTAAAATCCACAGGGAATCTGACAGGGAGCCGGTGTAAAGAGTCCAGCACTGGAGCGATACGATCCCAGACACGATTCGAGCGGCCGGACTGTAGTTTATTAAGGCTAGCTTTTGAAACCCCGGCCAGTAAAGCATTGCAATAATCGATGCGAGAGAATACAAAGATGTTAATGAGCTTCTCGTGACAACATAGGACATAAAGTCTGTGTTAATACTCGGCATTACACACCAGAATGGAGTCGGATTCATTTAATAATAAAGAAAATAAATAAAGAAGATTGTATAGTTTACACATACAATGATATACGGTTCCATCACCCATCTTTAAGTGTGTGTAAGTGTATGATATCAGGCTGAGGAGAAGCTAGCGTTTGCTCCAGAGACAGACAGAAGATACCACGTTATATAACAGACTCATTCATTCATCTTAATTACAGACCTTTGAGCTGTATCTATTCCAACATGAAATAACAATAAATAAGACTTCTTTGAGAGTTGTGTCGCTATGATCTGT
This sequence comes from Rhinichthys osculus, assembly GCA_029959095.1. Lineage (NCBI taxonomy): Eukaryota > Metazoa > Chordata > Actinopteri > Cypriniformes > Leuciscidae > Rhinichthys > Rhinichthys osculus. Next base: position 1,857,786 of record JARWKJ010000016.1, on the reverse strand, counting down.
TTCCATTATGGCAACACTTTCCAAATTCCAATAATTCAAGTATAAAAGCATTGTTTTAGCCATTTTCGGCACACTAACTGTCCTAGCGGTGCTCTACCGGCCAGGGCCGTCGCCAGAACATATATATAACACTTTTTTATAGTGTTTTTTGCAACATAATTGGCACCCTAAAAAAAATGCATGCTTGTGTCCCTGTGAGTCTGTGCATCGTTGCTGGTGGGAACTAAGTGTCCAGTGACCGTGAAGAGACCTAACCTGTGTGGTTTTATTGGGTTTGATGCTTAAAGCTGCAGTCCGTAGCTTTTCCTCTTTGTCGCCATCTCTGTTCGAAATCTGTAACTGCAGTGATTCGCGGAATTATCATCTTTACGTGGGTTGTAAATCGCCATGAAACAGCGCGGATGAACACAGTGCTTTGAGGCGAGTGCTGCTGTCTGTCACCGCGCTGTGTGGATACTGGCATACAGAATCACAGATTCACTTTTTGAAAGTTTGACCAACATAAGAATTTTCATAAGAAAATGTCTTCTGAACAAGTAAGTAACATCCATTTTTGTTCTGACCAACTAAGGGGGAAAAAGCATTCGACATGATAAGCTTCGTTAGATTTAATCAACGCGATTTACAGCAACCGTGCAAATTATAGCCTACTTTGTTCTCAAATTGTTCATGTTAACAACATCAGCATTGCGTGACTAATGTTAAATTTAATGTGTTTTATGGTTACCTGTGTAGTTCAGAATTCATATTCTCCATAATAGCAAAACGAGAAAGGCACAACAAAGGAAACTCCATAACTGTGTGAATTAAGAAAACGTACTGTTACTCGATTGAACTTTTGAAATGTCTTACTTGTTCAGCAGAAAAAAGCCGTCTCTTCTTCCGTTTCGAACCCCTTAAAACACGGAGTTCACGCACTTTTCAAAAGCCCCGCCGATGTTTAAATCCTTGTGTTTGCATGAGACGGTTTCTTTCTCTTTCTCTTTCCACCTTAAATCCGAAGTACGAAGTCTTTTGGGTTTTATAACTGCTGAATCTCCAGTTGACACTGATGATTGTTGTTTGGATCTTTCTGGATGCCATAAGTTTAATCATGTAAAGTGCTGCGAGAAAAGCCTATACATCTAAACATCTCGTCACGCGCAGTATAGCCGGCTAGCCGAAACTCCTTCTTTATGTGTACGGGTGTGACGTCATGACGCAAAGACATGCTCGAATTTCCCGCGGAAACCCACCAGTACCACTGGAATGAATCTAGCTACGGCAAGCAGATAGTTTTGACCACTGGCAGAATAACTTTTTTTTAATATAATTATTTTGGATTATTTTTAACTTAAAAAAGCTACGGACTGGAGCTTTAAAGAACACCAAAACACAGGGTGAACCAACACCATGAAGATATGCGCTTCCCCTTTAAAAACAGGATTTGGCAAGGCAGAAAACTCGCAAAGAGCGCTCATTTTATTATCATTAAAAAGCGGTTATACAACTTCATAGCGATCTCACAATGTTCCATTATAGGCCATGAGACGGGACCCCAAATTTGGGCTACCGGTACCATTTTGAGGGATTAAATTTATTTTTGATTTTCATGAAGGTACACATCTCTAGTGTTGGAAAACGTGTGATATTAGCATCCGATCCATGGTAGCTTTCATTAGAAATCAACACTTATATCATCCTACCTCAAGGTAAGGTGTTCAGTGACTACAAGAGAGAAAAATGTATCCTTTTATAATTTTAAAAATTTATTTTAAAAAAATTATTAATTTTTTATTATAAAAAAATTATAATTTTTTTATTATAAAAATTTATAAAAATTTTATCAGATTTTAAATTTATTTAAAGATAAATTCATTTATCCTTTTTCTTGACATATGTTTGAAAATCGTCCTCCGTAACCAAAAACTACCTTGAATCTAATGCTATCACACATTTTTCCAATAAAGGGTCATATACCTACACAAAAATCACCATGCGGTTTAATCCCTCAAGATGGTACCAATCAACCCTCTGTCTCACGGCCTATTAGGCTATCAGTAAAGCTGATACACAATAATGTCTTATTTACATAGCCTAACTGCTTATTATAACGAGAGGATTTGCGCGGCGCGCATAGATCTAATCCACTCACAGCTCAAAATATCGCCAATATTCTTTTATTACGGAGAAAACTGATCCTAGACCAGCATTTATGGACAGCTTTTCCCTCTAAAAGCAATCAGAAGTATATGGAAGCTTGTTTTCGCCACGGAATTTTTTTTTAAAAAAAGATAATTGCGACTTTTTATCTCACAATTCTCTCATGGATTTCTCACAATTCTGACTTTATGACACGCAAATGCGACTGTATATCACGCCACTCTGACTTCATTACTTGTATATCTTGATATCGTGATATACAGTACAATATCATTATTGTACTGTATATCACGCAATTCTAAGAAAAATGTCCTTTATTTTATATATGTGGAAACAGTAGGCTGTTTTTAGCAGGTAAATGAATATGAAAATTCGACAACACACGCTCCGACTAATTTCCAATTCATATTTCTGAAGACAATTTGTTATTTAAAATTACAGAGATTAATGCACCTGTGAATGCTGCTGATGACATTTCGTTATGGAATAAGTGAACGCGTTTTTTTGCTCTCGATAGTAAGTTTGCTGAATGAGCTTAGGGGGGCACGTTGTGTCATCTGGGGGGGCACTGCCCCCTAATGCCCCCCCCTGGGCGACGGGACGGCTCATAAACTACAGTGGGGTTTTACCCGTCAGCAAACACAGGCATTCCCTTTGTCCCGTGGTAACCCCTGTCCCATGAGAGGCCCGTCTCTCGGTGTGACGCGGCACTTGATGAGAGCAATGGCCCATGCCAGTGTCAATGCTTTGGTCCACTGGAAATGTATTCTAGCTGGGTCAAAGAAGTGTGCCGTCCTGCTGGAAAGAGCTGAGCTTTGGAGGTTAACCTATCTCTGGTTCTGCAGTGTGATCATAAAACATCAATGGGAAAATTAGCTTTCTAAAATCCTTTTCCAAACAATATGCAATATGAACTTTAAAACTATTGTAATCATTTTATACATATTTTATATTTATAACAATATCACTGTATCTTTATGTCTGTTAAATTGTGTTAAAACCACAATTTTTAAAGCAAATTTTAAATAATAAAAAAAAATTATATAGTCAAGTCAAGTCATCTTCATTTATATAGCGCTTTTAACAATGGAGATTGTTTCAAAGCAGCTTTACAGAGATAAACATACAATTTACGGTAACAGAGATATACATACATATAATTTTTTTATTTGCTTTTAAAATTGTGGTTTTAGCACAATTTAACATATATACATATACACACACATACACACACACATACACATATATATATATATATACACAGTCACATACTATTGTATATACAGTTTGGGGTCTGTAAGATTGTTTTTATGTTATTGAAAGATGTCTCTTCTGCTCATTTATTTGATGATGAAAAAACAGTAATATTGTGAAATATTTTAATATATTTTAAAATGTAATTTATTTATTATTGGAGGTTAACCTATTTCTGGTTCTCCAGTGTGATCATAAAACATCAATGGGAAAATTAGCTTTCTAAAATCCTGTTCCAAACAATACGCAATGTTTAAAACTATTGTAATCATTTTATACATATTTTAAATTTATAACAATATCACTGTATCTTTATGTTTGTTAAATTGTGTTAAAACCACAATTTTAAAAGCAACTTTTAAATAAAAAAATAAATACAGTTTGGGGTCTGTGAGATTTTTTTTTATGTTTTTGAACGAAGTCTCTTCTGCTCATTTATTTGTAAAAAAAAAAAAAAAAAAACACACAAAAAAAACAGTAACATTGTGAAATATTTTTATATATTTTAAAATGTAATTTATTACCGTGATTAAAGCTGAATTTTCAGCATCATTACTCCAGTCTTCAGTGTCACATGATCCTTCAGAAATCACTCTAATATGATGATCTGATGCTCACGAAACATTTATGAATATTATCAATGTTGAAAACGGTCTTCGTATTTTTACAGAAACAGTGATACATTTTGTTTCAGGATTCTTTGATGAATAGAAATTCAAAAGAACAGCTTTTATTTGAAATATAATCTTTTGTAACATTATAAATGTCAATTTTGAGCGATGTAATGCATCCTTGCTAAATGAATAGTATTCATTCCTTGAAAAAAAAAAAATTTAATTGCACATTCAAAACACTGTTCTTTTTCTGTCTCGCATGCTTTCGTATTTCCTTAAGGAAATCTGAATGTTTAAAGTGACAGGCTCTTCAACGGAGTCAGAAACTCTGTGTGTGTGTGTGTGTGTGTGTGTGTGTGGTTGATTATCCGGCACAACAGTGTGTTCTGCTAGACTTGACGGGGTATTATTGTGTCAGGGGCCGGAGGCCTGGAAAAACAGCGGTCAACTCTTACATAACACACATTCTTCAAGTCTCTTGCAGACTTTTCAAGAATTAGTCGAAACATTATCTCACGCTTTAACCTTCTCTGCTCATGTTGACACGTTCAGGAAATGACAGTAGAAAAAAATAGAATTTTTCAGACAGTGATAAAAATAACATGTCAAAAATGACAACACCGCGGACCACATCTACAACCGATAGCAGCCTTTGGCAAGATCGCTGGTGAGAAACAGATCCCCATCTGAGGCGGAGACGCTCCAGGGCTCGTCACACTGAACTAAGAATATCTGATGCACTTTTATTTTTGCCAATTACAAAAATATATGATTAAAGTTCAGTTACACAACCGTTCAGGTTTGGGGTCAGAAATGTGTTTTAAAGTCTCTTCTGCTCACCAAGGCTGCATTTATTTGATCAAAAATACAGAATTTTAAAAAAATATTTTTTTCAATTTAAATGACTGTTTTCTATGTGAATATATAGTAAAGTGTAATTTATTCCTGTGATCAAAGCTGTATTTTCAGCATCATTACTCCAGTCTTCAGTGTCACATGATCCTTCAGAAATCACTCTAATATGATGATTTGCTGCTCAAGAAACATTTATGTTTATTATCAATGTTGAAAACAGTTGTGCTGCTCCATATTTTTAGTGGTAAACATTTTTTCCAAGGATTCTTTGATGAATATAAAGTTCAAAAGTACAGCATTTATATGAAATAGAATAATTTGTAACACTATAAATGTCACATTTGATAAAGTTAATGCAGCCTTGCTTCTTCTAAATGATCCCAAACTTTCATTAGGGCCAGTAAACAAACACTCAGAATACATATTATATTACAGTAGACTTTTTTGGCGGACTTTGCATGACTTTGTTTCATGTCTGCGCTCTTCAGTTCAGGATAGTCACGGTGAAAGATTTGGGACTTTGTGTGTTCCTCATCAGCCAATCAGTGACGTCCTGATGTCATTATTCCTGCGGCTCTAGAGTGGTTAGTCACATGACATTTGGTTTGGACGGGCCTGTAAAATTCCCCTTTCCAAGCGGCGCTGCGAGAGAAACCAGCAGAAACAAACAGGACTAATCTAATAAGTTTAGTTTCAGATCTTGAAGGAAAAACCCTGGCTTTTTTCCACCTAATGTAGCCTTAGCTGAATCCTAATGCCAAACGTTCTCAGGAAAAGCCGAACCGCATGACTAAATATAATCTGGCTGATCTGAGAAGAGGTCAGACGTGCGTTGACCTTTAGGTGTGGCCGGTTTCTGTTCTGAAGTCGTGTCTTTGAGGCCAGGCGTCCTTCCCGAGGATTTCCTTACGGCGTATAAGGGACGCCCTCACATCCCAGTGCTAGAAAAACAATGCTGTAAAAACCCCTCAGTGTCTGAACAGCCGTCTCATTATTTCCGTTAAAAAGTCTATTTATGGCCGGTTACGTAATGACCGCCTTTTTCAGGCCTGCTGGGATCAGGTCAGCCGTTTCATTGTTTTAATGCACACAGTTTAATTACGGTTCACATGAATGCCGGCATTCCTCATCAAATCACATTACTCTGATAAAGTCCCCCTGTAGTCAATAATTGTATCCCTTAAAACTCATCTTTAATCACCAAAATGACATATTTAAAGTTTTTTTCCTTGAAAAAACAAATTCTTCATGCCTTCAAACAGCTTGAATGTAACTCGACACCCTTGCCTCATTTAGTATGCGCGGTTCTATGAATATGCAAATGAGCCCCGCCTCCACTCACTCCCTCAGCTCAGAGATCCACTGGTTGACGATCACACGTTGATCTGATTGGTTACAAGGTCGTTTGTAACGTTTTTGAGACTGTCTTTGGTTCACTGCAGTTTTAAGGAGAAAATACTCAGCAATGCTGTCGACTTATGAACTTACAAATGGTTTGCACATTAAAAACACCATATATACATATAAACAACATTAAAAGCTGGGTTTTCAACACAGGGGGACTTTAAAGATTGTACTATTTGAATTGGATAACATTTAAATGCATTTCCATAACTTGTTTTCGTTCATCCAAAATACACATTTGAGCGTTTATTTTATTACACTTTATCTATTTGAAACTGTAGAGTTCAGTTACAATAAAGTTTTCTGAAGTCAGAAATGTCCCTTTTACAAACACCAGACTTTATTATAGTCTATATTTCTGAAGGGTTTGTTTAAATATCATTTGCCTAGTGTATATGAGGGCTGGGCGATAAAATGATAACAAAAATGATCATGATATAATTTTTCTCATTACTAAAGTTTGATAAGTGTTCGATATAATGTTTATGCACTATGCAAATAATGCAGAAACGTCACACTGGTGACAATAACTGATAAGCACGGCCTAACATACAGAAACATATACAAATATTGATTCCAAAAACATTCTTTTTAAAGGAAAGTTTTCTTAACAGACATAGAATATAGTTTTTGGTTTGTAGAACGTTATTGTAATGTTATACTAACGTTAATCTAACGTTCCCCAACCCATCATGCTTATTCTTATATGAGTGCATTCATACATCTTTAATCATAAATACAGTATTATATGGACGCTTATAATCAGTATTAAACAAACCATATCTTGTATTTATTTATTGGTTTAATTAAACAAAAATAACCATTAATTTACATCAGCATCAAAATCAAGCTGCTGTCACATGTGCATTTCTAAGAGACGAAACATGTAATATTAATGTGTGAAATGTGTTTGTCATGTTCTGATGATAAAACCACAATTGTTTCTGCAACTTTCACTTCTGAGCAAAAATCTGCCTTTCAACTTGAAAGAAAATAAAATTTGACATTTATTGTGATAATTATCTAAACTGACATATAAAAATTTGTACCGTTCTTTGGCCACAGCGTCCAGCCCTATACAACATTTTATTTCTAAAAATATGGTGACGATTATTATTATTTCTGTCTGTTGTTGACAGTATTTTCTGATTTATGAGAAAGATAAATCCAAAAATCCCCTCTGAAAAAAACTCTAACTCTAATGTCAACAAATCCATTTTCATTTTGAAACTACATTTAACCACTGTTCAGATTTCTGTTCTGCAAATGTATGCAAATAGGGTCATATTTATTTGATAATGCACAATTTGCATATGTAAACAAACCGGGGAGAGTGATTTCTAGTAGTTAAATATCCATTTGTAGTGTCTTGCCTTAAATTTAAACTCTGATATATTATTCTCTTATTAACCACATAAAAAGACAATATTAATGCAACGGATTAAAAAAAAAGCATCAAAGAACAGTTCAGTTACTTTAACGAAATCAAAATGAAATCATAATTGTTTCAAATCATGATCCACAAGCAGATGCCTATTGTTCTTTGAGCCGAACACACACCTGAAAGTTTCCAAGAGATAAAAGCGCATACATGTTAATTGAGGGATTAAAGAGAGTCATTAAGATAATCCAACAGAGGGATTTCCAGTGTATTTTTGCTTCAAAATTTCCTCTGTGTTTGTCTGATAAGGGACTGTTCTGCGCGTCCACCTGATTATAAGTCCCTAATGGATTGAAAGCTGTTTTTTTCTGGCTAACTGCACCGTTCTGAACGCCGTGTCCCTCTGAGATATCCACCGGGGAGCCGCTATTTATCCGCTACTCTTCAATATGTCACTTTTTGTGATTACACTGCAGCACAGATTGTAGTGCTTTACTGAGAAAAAGGGGCTGACATCTGCTGGATCGTAATATACTCAACACATTAATCACAATAACATGACAACATCCGGGTAATACCGCTTTAAAAGCCTCTCCAGCAATGTGGGCATGAAATACACTGACCCCGAAAAGTATTTTGGACACCTAAGCCACAATTAAAAATGCATTAGATAACAGAATACAGAAATTACAAAAGCAGCATGAGCGAGCAAATACTGCACAAGCTTTTCTCAGAACCAACTTCACTTTTTAGTAACGGCTTTTGACCGACACTCTCAGAAAAAAGGTACGAAAGCGACACTGGGGCACTTGTGTCCCTTTTAGGTACTAATATGTAAATTTTGGGTGCTAATATGTCAATTTTAGGTGCTAATATGTACATTTTGGGTGCTAATATGTACATTTTGGGTGCTAATATGTACATTTTGGGTGCTAATATGTACATTTTGGGTGCTAATATGTCCATTTTAGGTGCTAATATGTAGATTTTGGGTGCTAATATGTCCATTTTAGGTGCTAATATGTACATGTTGGGTGCTAATATGTAGATTTTGGGTGCTAATATGTCCATTTTAGGTGCTAATATGTACATGTTGGGTGCTAATATGTCCATTTTAGGTGCTAATATGTCCATTCTGGGTGCTAATATGTCCATTCTGGGTGCTAATATGTCCAATCTGGGTGCTAATATGTCCATTTTAGGTGCTAATATGTACATTTTGGGTGCTAATATGCCCATTTTAGGTGCTAATATGTACATTTTGGGTGCTAATATGTCCATTTTGGGTGCTAATATGTCCATTTTAGGTGCTAATATGTACATGTTGGGTGCTAATATGTCCATTTTAGGTGCTAATAGTACATTTTAGGTGCTAATATGTACATTTTGGGTGCTAATATGCCCATTTTAGGTGCTAATATGTCAATTTTGGGTGCTAATATGTCCATTTTGGTTGCTAATATGTCCATTTTAGGTGCTAATTTGTACATGTTGGGTGCTAATATGTCCATTTTAGGTGTTAATATGTACATTTTAGGTGCTAATATGTACATTTTGGGTGCTAATATGTCCATTTTAGGTGCTAATAGTACATTTTGGGTGCTAATATGCCCATTTTAGGTGCTAATATGTCAATTTTGGGTGCTAATATGTCCATTTTGGTTGCTAATATGTCCATTTTAGGTGCTAATTTGTACATGTTGGGTGCTAATATGTCCATTTTAGGTGTTAATATGTACATTTTAGGTGCTAATATGTACATTTTGGGTGCTAATATGTCCATTTTAGGTGCTAATATGTCCATTCTGGGTGCTAATATGTCCATTTTGGGTGCTAATATGTCCATTCTGGGTGCTAATATGTCCATTTTAGGTGCTAATATGTCCATTTTAGGTGCTAATATGTCCATTTTAGGTGCTAATATGTCCATTCTGGGTGCTAATATGTCCATTTTAGGTGCTAATATGTCCATTTTAGGTGCTAATAATTATGTACATTTTGGGTGCTAATATGTAACATTAACGTACAAAAGTGCACCTTTTGAAAAGGTACAGCCCCAGGGACAGCTTTTGTACCTTTTTTTCTGAGTGGCACACAACATGTCAGGGCACTGTTTATGCATAAACTATAAAAATAAAAGTATCTAGTGAGCTGCCAGTGTTTTAAAGTGCCCCATTATGCATTTTGGGGGGGATATTCCCTTTCCAGCCGTGTGTAATAGAGCTGTTTTGTGAATGTTGAAGGTCTGCAAAGATTCAAAGATCAAAGTGCAGATAAATATTGTTTTTGCCTCCCAAAAGAAATAATCGATTCTGAACTGCTGAAACGAGTCAGTCGCCGTGTTTCCATTACCCTTCAAATTGCGCAAATTGAAATTGCGCACAATGGAAACAACGTCAATTTCGCAAAAAAATCCCGTTTATCGCAAAAAAGTTTTTATGTTCGCATGAGGAGGTTTTTCAGGCAATTCGAAAACGGAATATTTCGCAAAACTGCAATGGAAACAGTTTTTGCGCATTTACAGTCACCTGACTACGATAGAATACGAGACAGATTTCTTTATTAAATACATCAAAGAAAAATTACTTACAGGAATACTGGATTCTAAACCTCAAAGAAATGCCACGATCAAGACCTTGGAGCAGAAATGAGGGAGAAACACAGAGAAACTCCTCATACTGTATATGTGCCATTCACAGTATAACGGTCTTTCCTGTCCATTAATGATTGGACAACACGCCATTAAAGGGTTAGTTCACCCAAAAATGAAAATGATGTCATTAATGACTCTCCCTCATGTCGCTCCAAGCCCGTCAGACCTCCGTTCATCTTCAGAACAAACACAGTTTAAGATATTTTAGATTTAGTCCGAGAGCTTTCTGTCCCTCCATTGTAAATGTATGTCCGGTATACTGTCCTTGTCCAGAAAGGAGATAAAGACATCATCAAAGTAGTCCATGTGACATCAGTGGGTTAGTTAGAGTGTGTTGAAGCATCGAAAATACATTTTGCTCCAAAAATAACAAAAACTAGAACTTTATTCAGCATTGTATTGTCTTCCGGTTCTGTTGTGAATCCGCGTTCAGTGCCGCCGCTGACGTGTGTCTGGTGTGTGTGTGTGTGTGTGTGTATTCTGGTTCTGTTGTGGATCCGCGTTCAGTGCCGCCGCTGACGTAAGACGCTGCTGACGTGTGTCTGGTGTGTGTGTGTGTGTGTGTCTAGTGTGTGTGTGTGTGCGTCTGGTGCGTCCGTGTATTCGGGTTCAAATAAATATGGCTGGGCAAAAAAATGCAAGTCTTCCTCTGTGTGGAAATCCTTAGACATGTTTGCGAAGATTGTTTTGTTTCCAGCGTGCGTCTCCCTTAGACTGTAGACGAAGCTCGGGCGCACCAGACACACACACACACACACACACACACACACACACACACACACACCAGACACACGTCAGCAGCGTCTTACGTCAGCAGCGGCACTGAACGCGGATCCACAACAGAACCCGAATACACACACACACACACACCAGACACACGTCAGCAGCGTCTTACGTCAGCAGCGGCACTGAACGCGGATCCACAACAGAACCAGAATACACACACACACACACACACACACACACACACACCAGACACACGTCAGCAGCGTCTTACGTCAGCAGCGGCACTGAACGCGGATCCACAACAGAACCAGAATACACACACACACACACACACACACCAGACACACGTCAGCGGCGGCACTGAACGCGGATCCACAACAGAACCGGAAGACAATACAATGCTGAATAAAGTCCTAGTTTTTGTTATTTTTGGAGCAAAATGTATTTTCGATGCTTCAACACACTCTAACTAACCCACTGATGTCACATGGACTACTTTGATGATGTCTTTATTTCCTTTCTGGACAAGGACAGTATACCGGACATACATTTACAATGGAGGGACAGAAAGCTCTCGGACTAAATCTAAAATATCTTAAACTGTGTTCTGAAGATGAACGGAGGTCTGACGGGCTTGGAGCGACACGAGGGAGAGTCATTAATGACATCATTTTCATTTTTGGGTGAACTAACCCTTCAATAATAATAATAATGTCTAGTGCGGTGGCTCTGATATATATATACTGTAAACCTGTTGCCATGATTTTTGGAATGACCGATCGCGAGAGGAAAAAAATGACGTTTTAGTCGCATAACATCGGTTAATGGAAACGCCGTCACTTCACAATAGTTTTTTATCGATATTTAGAAAAAAAATTGCTAAAGTTTTGCACAAATCTGTAATGGAATTAATATTTCCAGTCTCACTTCCTGCTGAACCTTTGTAACTAATTTGCATAATACCAGCCTATGGTTTTCATTGGCCGCCGGTGAACAGTGTCTCTTAGCCCCGCCCTCAAACACTGAAGTGTATCTGAGACTGGAAAAGATTGGTTCGTGTTGTTCATGCCGAGAAGACGCTGTTTTCTGCTGACAAAGCAAATCCACTATAGGGGCTTTCACACAGGTTAGTTATAGGAACTTAATGGTTTGCTAGGGACGTTTTCCTAATTGCATTCGCACCACCAGTTTGAACTTTAAAGTGTCGTAAAGAGTCTCTTACGTATGGCCGCTCTGGTTGTTGTGCAGGACTTTTATTTTGACGGCGCTGAGATCTTCATTAGTTTGCAATCCGTTTAACAGTCCTATCTTATACGTTATTAGATAGAACTGTCACACAAAGAAAGTAAACGGTATACGAAAAAGTATGATAGCGTTTGCCGTGTGGTTGATGCCTAATGTCGCTAGCTGAGCAGCTAACGCTGTTTTCCGTGTTCGTGGAGTAAATATAGCCTATAAACTGTGTTTACACACAGCTTTTTTTTTAAATATGGGTGCCAGTGTTTCGCATTCGTTCTGCCAATCAACTACACTTACCTCACTGGTAATTCCTATTGTGCAAGTAGGAGCTAAATTAATTCCCCCAAAAGGCATTGCAGGAACTAAAACCGTTCCACATTCCTGCGGTGCAAACATGCCAAAAAGCGTGTATTTCCACTATAAAGTATTGGAACTATAGGACGCCATCATCACGGTTTGTATCACTGTGTCAAGCGCTGAGGAAATTCATTATCTGAAATTCAAATTATGCGTGTTTGGTTAGTAGGCGATCGACCAATCAACAACAGACTGGGGCATCTGACCAATCAGAGCAGAGCAAACTCTCGGAAAGGAGGGGCTTAGAGAGACTGAATCTGACCAATCAAAGCAGAGCAGACTCTCGGAAAGGAGGGGCTTAGAGAGACTGAATCTGACCAATCAAAGCAGAGCAGGCGCTCGGAAAGGAGGGGCTTAGAGAGACTGAATCTGACCAAATCTGACCAATCAGAGCAGGCGCTCGGAAAGGAGGGGCTTAGAGAGACTGAATCTGACCAATCAGAGCAGAGCAGGCGCTCGGAA
>JARWKJ010000016.1:1817199-1839699 GCA_029959095.1 Rhinichthys osculus | reverse complement strand
TATAGCGTTCGCATTAAATGCGACTGCTTTTAATATAATATCCAGTTTATTATGCCATTTAAAGCTTGTTTGTGCAGTTTTGTTATATTTCAGTGCTCATGGCATATAGGATTTTTTACTTACTTATCAAAAAGGCTTCCATGTGATTAATAATGTCATGTGTTTGCAGCTGCTGATCTTCTTCATAACTCGATGGAGGAAAGGCTGACACAGTATTTTAAGGGCACAGACTGGTCTGAATCGTCTTTGTCACAGCCCACGCGTCAGAAATAACAGCCGTTAAAAGTGCTGTTTTAGTCAAATAAAAGTAAATAATGGATCTATGGAACAAACACAGAGATAATGTGTAAAAACAAACACACGCCTCACACACGTTTCACATGTTTACTCCTGAAGCACACCAATAGCAACTCGTTATAGTGATAGGGTTGCCCTCAAATTGCTGTTTTAATCTCAAATAAGAGATTTGCACTCATTTCCTCATAACCTTGCACTTAATATATGCAGTTCAACGCTGTTAGAGTTTCTAAATTTGGTCTTAATGTAGCTGACGCCCCTGAGAGACCTCCTTTCACAGAGCGAAGTCCGTTAATGATGAAACCACATCCTCTGACAGCAATGAAGCAAACACACACACACACACACACACACTTATACCAAACGCGGATTAGGACATCAGCAATCCTTCAGCAGAAGTTACTCACGGGTTACAGACTCGATCTGTAAACCTGCACTTTTTATTCTTTTCTCAAATGAATCTGGAAGAATATGATTGTGTTTCTCTCATGCTTTTAAAAGCTCTGTGTCCCGCGGTGTCTAATTCAACCTAATTTGTTCTTGAAAGCTACAATGCATCTTAAAAAGTAAAATTGCAATTTATACAGAGAGAAAATTACCATAATTGCAGTCTCGGCGGCATTTGCGTGAACTACAATTACTAACAAATTGACATGATGGGTCTTGTTGAGGACATCGCAGTTAATGCATGCGCTGCGATACACTTGCAGAACTTAAAATAATCATCTGAGCTGTAATGAATAGGCAGCGTTTCAACAGTCCAGTAAGAAACTGAGATGTCAAACAGCAGGACTGAGATTTACTGAAGAGAAGTTCGTTGCAAGACTAAAAGGACGTGTGAAAATTATTATATTTTTTTTAGGGCCGGGACTTTAACACGTTAATTAAGATTAATTAATTACAGACTTTAATGCGTTAATTAATTACACAAAAAAATATTTTTAATCGCACTTATTTTTGCACCGCGGAACGTTTCTCACTGGATGAGTTTCGGCGGACCGATTATACTGGCGCACCAACTAGCGTTCATGACGAAGAAGCTGACGAGATCGCTTTGGTTGGCCGGTGGCTGGGAAATGTTGTTACAAAAAACGAACGGATGGAAGCGTCGATAAGAGCATGGTTGTGTGCAAGCTATGCAACAAGGAATTCGCTATTGCTATTAGTGTAGTGTAGCAATATGCTATTGCTACACTTAATGGCAAAAATTGCACTGGTCTGCTGGACTTGGTTGAACAAAAATAAACAATATTTTGTATTCAGTCATTATTCAATGGTATACTAAAAATCATCAGTTTCCACATAAATACAGTAGCACCTCAATGCAGTACATGAGATCCACGGGGAGGAGTCGGATCAAGATCCAAGGGGTGGAGATGGGTAGGATTAGGGTTGGGTTTAGGGATTAGGGGTGGGTTTAGGGATCAGGGGGCGGAGTTGGGTAGGTTTAGGTGTATGTAAGGTGGGAGGAGTCGGATCTGGATCCGACTCCTCCCCGTGGATTTCATGTTCCGCAGTGAGGACCATCTCCATAAATATGAAGCAACTGTTTTCATCAACACTGATAATAATCATAAATGTTTCTTGCGCATCAAATCATGATTTCTGAAGGATCATGTGACTCTGAAGACTGGAGTAATGATGCTGAATATTCAGCTTTGATCACAGGAATAAATTTAATATTCACATACATAGAAAACAGTTTTAAATTGTAATAATATTTCACTATATTACACTTTTTACGTTATTTCTGATCAAATAAATACAGCTTTGATGAGCACAAGAGACTTATCGAACCTTATGTTATATAAACATGCTGACATTTCTCATGTAAAATTTTGCACATTAGTTTGATTTACGCGTATGTTTTATCTGGTATAGTTTATACAACCAATCGTCCCGACAGAAAGACTAAAAATTTTACATTTTAACATTTCACGACGGGTTTGTCACATCTGTGACGTTGACCAATAGGAGCACAGCTTTTACAGTAGTGTATATTCATACTTTGATGTTTTAGTGTCTGTATAAAATGAATGTGATATAATTAGCCTATATACCGTTCTGACTTCAATGATTTACGGAGGAGGGAGAGACAATATTGTCCGGGGTGCTTATGTGGGCGACGCGGGTTTGAATCCGGCTTGTGTCTCTGTCATTTCCAGTCTGCTTTCTAACCATCCCTATCATTACACATGACAGATCTCTGTGAGTTTAAACACAACTCTAGACTGAGTCACATGAATCATCCGGTGTCGATGACGATGACACACACATTAATCAGGAGCTTTGCTTTGGATATTTACAATCATGTCTGTTGATGAGGATTTTTGGTAACACTTTACAATAAGGTTCATTAGTTAACATGAACAACACTTCTATAGCATTTATTAATCTTAGTTAATATTAATTGCAACATTTACTAATACGTTATTAAAATAAAAGGTTGTATTTTTTTTAAATTAGTTAATGCACTGTGAACTAACATGACCAATGTTAGTATTACCTAACATTACTAAATACAGTAACAAATTGCTCATTGTTAGTTCATGTTAGTTAATTCATTAACTAACCTTATTGTAAAGTGTTGGATTTTTAATTAGATAAATAAATATGACATTTCACTGGGCCTGACTTTTGACATATCAAATGCTCATGATATATTTCACAATGATTTTGCTGTCAGTATAAAAAACAGTGTTATAGAGTTGGTCAATTCAAATAAATTCTGTGAATCAGTTCAAATTCCATCTGATTCAGTGATTCATTTCTAACAATTGTTTTTATTCACGTCTCAATGTGACATTTTACATGCATTCAAATGTTGTACAAATTCACTGTTACTCATTTAGGTCAGGTGCATGTAATGATGAATATTCTTCCATGTGCTCATTTAGTTCTAAACATTTCTTTTAATTTCATTCCATTTATTTCATATTTATTGTCCAGCTCGAGTTTGAATTCTTAAAGGGATAGTTCACCCAAAAATGTAAACTCTGTCAGTAATTACTCTCCCTCATGTTGTTCAACCCCGTAAGACTTTCGTTCATCTTCAGAACACAAATTAAGATATTTTTGATTAAATCTGAGAGCTGGATCACTCCTCCATAGGCTTCTAGGGGATTGAAACTGGCCGGCCCAGAAAAGTTAGTAAAGACATCGTTAAAATAGTCCGAGTGACTACAGCGGCTCAACCTTAAGTTTATCAAGCGACGAGAATACTTTTTGTGTGCAAACAAAAAACGACTTTATTCAACTATTCATTTCCTTCTCTGTGGGCCTCGAGTGAGTTTTCGTAGTGTAAAAGTGCAGCGCTTCTGTGTTGTACGTCAAACGAAGGCTCACTATTGGCCGACGCTGGTTATGTGTGTGTGTGTGACGTCCAACATAGAAGCGCTGCGCTGTTACACTACGTGAACTCACTCGAGGCCCACAGAGAAGGAAATTAATAGTTGAATAAAGTCGTTTTTTGTTTGCACACAAAAAGTGTTCTCGTCGCTTGATAAACTTAAAGGTTGTATCAGCGATTTCAGGCCCAAAAATAAAAAAAATCCGACTTCGCGTCCAGCCGTGCACGAGCGCAAAACCCCACAACACCCGCCGCTGTCGGTGATTGGTTGGAACACTGTTTATTTTGGTTTCGAGTGGTGGTTGTACCCATTTGTTTTTGTGTGCAGATCTCAGAGCCTAGGCTGCCTACAGAGACGCGCTTTTTTGACGGCCTGCTTATAGGGCGGGCAGCTCGCGGATCGTTAGGAAAGATTAGATGAATGTGATCATTTATGTTTGGGCCTGAAATCGCTGATACAACCTTTAAGGTTGAGCCACTGTAGTCACTCGGACTATTTTAACAATGTTTTTACTAACTTTCTGGGCCAGCAAGTTTCAATAACATAGAAGTGCTGCACGATTGATCATATCGCAATCGTAATCGCGATGTCAAGCCTATGCTATTATATGACGCAAATTACTGCGATTGTATATGAAATAAACAAATTAGCGCTGTTAACGCAGCATCTGTTATTTTTCGTCATCCTTTGGCTAGTGTTACATCACATGATCCCGCTCTTATTCATGCGAATGCTTTAAACAGAGCGCGCTGCCTTTTTGTGTCCTGACTGAAAGACGCGCGCCAGTATCATGCGCGTGCACAGACCGCGCGCCAGAATACAGTTCTCTTTCCGCTTGAAGTGAACGAACAATAACACACACAATTATGCCAAAATATAATTTGTCGAGTGTCTTCATAACATAAGAGCAGTCTTATGATGGTCGTAAAGAGTTGAGAGAATAAGGCGCGTGTGAGATCCGCGTCTCTGTCAGCAACTCTTAAAGGGCCAGCATCCAATAATGCTTTCTGTCAGTAAAGTTAATCAAAGAACAAAGTGAACAGAGAAAAAGACCAAAGAACTTGTGTAGCTTTAAATAGGATTTTAGTCCATATAATTTATGCAGCGCAGACTGTTTGATAACTTTATTCAATTTCTGTATATGTCCTAGGCCTGTAGACAGGAAGAGCACAGGTAAATATGACATTTATTATGGGTTTATGTGAGGATTGTTTGAAGTTCACTTAAATTAAAATTAAATTAATTTTTATCCAGACATCAATGGCTTATTGATCATTATAGGTGTTATCAATCAGTTGAGAAATACACATTTCAGAATTATCACTAATCTGTGTATGCATTTTGCTTTAGAACCAAGCAAGTTGACTCATGAAACCATTTGTTTATTATATCGCAATCGCATATCGCAATATTGACCTCAATAATCACAATATGACATTTTCCCCAAATCGTGCAGCCCTACATAGAAGCTTATGGAGGAGTGAGACAGCTCTCAGATTTCATCAAAAATATCTTAATTCGTGTTCCGAAGATGAACGAAAGTCTTACGGGGTTGAACAACATGAGGGAGAGTAATTACTGACAGAGTTTTCATTT
This sequence comes from Rhinichthys osculus, assembly GCA_029959095.1. Taxonomy (NCBI): domain Eukaryota; kingdom Metazoa; phylum Chordata; class Actinopteri; order Cypriniformes; family Leuciscidae; genus Rhinichthys; species Rhinichthys osculus. The sequence continues at coordinate 1,834,456 of JARWKJ010000016.1, read as the reverse complement.
TTGGGTGAACTATCCCTTTAAGCCTTTCAAATAAGATAGGAAGCAGGAAATGTCGAGAAAGAGAAACTCCACACACAGGAACTTGCAGGAGAAAGATGTAGTCTATACTTTGTTCTGTACATCGTGAAAGGCTATTGTGAGACTAAAGATCAGTCAGAGATTTCCTAGACTAAAGAAGACAGAAATATCAATATCGTCACCATACAGAATCTGCTGGACGCTGGAGAGAAGATCAGTGCCAACCGTGACAAAAGAGCAAAGGATTCAATACTATTTGTTTACAGTTATATATACTGTATATATATTTGTGTGTATATATACGCGTCTCTCTTGCCTCCCCTGAGCCCATTGACTTTTAAAATCCCCCTGTAGTCAATCATTTTATAGTACCAAAATTACATATTTAAATGTTTAACCTTGAAAATAATTTTCTTCATGCCTTAAAATAGCTTGAATGTAACTCGACACCCTTGCCTCAGTTAGTATACGCAGTTCTATGAATATGCAAATGAGCCCCGCCTCCACTCCACTGGTTGACGATCACACGTTGATCTGATTGGTTACAAGGTCGTTTGTGACGTCAGAAACACCAGCGATTTCAAACCGTGTTTTTGAGACTGTCTTTGGTTCACTGCAGTTTTAAGCAGAAAATACTCAGCAATGCTGTCGACTTATGAACTTACACATGGTTTGTCTTAAAGCGTATTAAAAACACCATATAAACAACATTAAAAGCTGGATTTTCACCACAGGGGGACTTTAGTGGGGGGTAATTGAGAATGAATGGGGGAAAGTCACGTGAGAGGGGACAATGATGCCGTTAATGGGAAGACCACCGTAATTAAAAAGTAAGTAAACAGCTCATCCACTTAGATATCACCGCTTTATGTCACGTCAAAATCAAACTTAAAATGGCCTGAAAACACGATGACTGTGGGGGTTTTAGTGAGTGATGTGCTTGATGAAATTAAAGGTACATCTCCGTGTCTGTGACAGTGTTTACTGAGCTTGACTGATGAAAATAAAGTGACTAATAAAAAGAACAGCTGAACATTAGTTCACAAATAACAAACACATCTATTCTGAATCAACGTTTGAGAGAAAAAGCACATCGAAAATAAGAAGTTGAATATATATTCACAATGCAAGTCCATAGTGGTACAGGAGAGCTACATTGCATCTACATATAACATAGAGCTGGTGCGATCTCTGTTCTTGTTCAGATGCTATTGTTTAGCCAGAGAAACAGGTAGATGGAGGAATATACCAATGACAGAGAGAATCTGTAATTATTGTAATCTATCTTTGAATATCTCTGTGATTGAAGACGAGAAGCATGTCTTGTATGACTGTTATTTGTATGTGGATCTGAGTAAGAAATATTTGAGTGATCTCACACTTGTTGGTGATGTTTGTATTGATGTGTCACAGGTCTGTGAGTCGAAGCATGCATGGAGATTGGCATTGTATATATATATATATATATATATATATACAATGTTTATATTTGAGAATGAATGGGGGAAAGTCACGTGAGAGGGGACAACGGATGCTCTTTTCTTCATGCCATGATATATATATATATATATATATATATATATATAATATATATATATATCTCATGGCATGAAGAAAGTTATTATATATATATATATATATATATATATATATATAATATATCATGGCATGAAGAAAAGAGCATCCGTCATGCTATTGTGACTTTGTGGAACTATGAGCCGAGAGGCCATGCATTCCTGAAATTAATTTGATTGATTGATAGTTCACAAATAAAATATATTCTTGTTTAAATTGTTACAGCCGTTAGTTATTATTTTGGAATAAATGTAAAAACACTAACCTGAACAGATTTATACCTTTAATAAATTTTAGTTTTAATAGTTTTAATAAATATAACATGAATAGAATTGCATTTGGTTAAAAATAGAAAAATGTTACAAATATACAAATGTTTATTGCAGGACAATGTGACAAGGGACATGAAGTTACACACACACACATGTATATATATACATGTGAGGACTTTGCCTGATTTTAAAACACCACTGCTGTATATAAACTGTATGGGTTAGAAACATCTACACTCAGCTGAATATCTTTAGGGCTAACACAGATGGTTTTTGAGCCAAAACTGCAACACTGCAAGAGTTTGCTGCAGGCTTTCATGCACAGAAGTGACTCTGCGGCAAGGGGGTGATCCATCGACCGGAAGTTGAAGCCGGCCGGGTGCCACCATCTTGTAGCAGAACTTCACTTGCGTTAGCATTTCCATTGACTCCCATTCATTTTGGCGTCACTTTGACAGCGAATAACTTTACATCTGAGGCGTTTAAAGACTCCATTTGTCCATTATTTATGTCTAAAGAAACACGACAATGTATAAAGGGCTCCGTTACCTTCTATGTAACATTATGGCCCCGTAGAAACAGTTTTAGTAAAAATAGGCTAACGATTGCGTCATAACCACTCGACTCTCTGTCGCGCTGTACAGAAATGACCGTACAGACAGGAGGAGAAGCTCGCAGGCGATCGGCGGGGCGTCCCGTCAAGGGAGAAGCCCATAGATAATGAGTCCATAAAAGCAACGGGATACTTACTCCTGCTCACTCACGCCAAAGCACTCTTTGCTCAAGTTCCCCGTCTCTGCAAGATTAACGTTGGCAATTTTCACGCACAGCTACTAGAAGAGTAACGTCTGTCAGACAGGTTGCTCACGCCATCAAGCTTAGTTTGAGTCGGTTTGAGTCTGCGCGTCAGGAACGGAAGTGCTCAAAAATCGCTAAAAATGGGCTTCAACTGAGTTCCAATGAGATGCTCTGTCCACTTCTTATACTGTCTATGCTCTGCGGTTCTTTATAACTAAATCAGAGGTTATTATGAGTCTAAATCAAACGCAGGTCCGAATCATGACCTTAATCAGTCAAACAACTCTCTGACTCACTGAATCAGCTCAAACGACTCACTAAACCGCATGTTATTCGCCTTCCTCAAAATGAGTCGAGAGAATCGTTAATGCATTATCTTTTAAAAGAAATAGTTGGATAAAAATGGGAATGTTTTTTGTAAAATCAGAAGCTCAAAATACATCGCTGCAACAGAGTTTCAAAGTTTTGCTGTAATAATAAATGAAGTTCTACACAATTCATCGAAATAGAAAGTGTGTTGACTGTTGTCAACAAAAGCTTTAAAAGCTCCCTGAGGTTTTCAACCCAAATATAAGCTGAAAGGATTTGTTGATTGAGGTTTATTTAGGTTATTAGTATAGTAATTTATCATTTTGCAACTGTACTGTAAAAATAAAGTTATATGTGTGCATCTCTACAAACAAGCACAGCAAACCTGGAGATTTAAATCAACTTTTATCAAAAAAAAAAAAAAAAAATGCAATCTGATGTTTTAGGACTGTCATTGTTGTTTCACCCAAAATAGGTCTCCTGTTGCACAATGACGGAAATGCCGATTGCGTCTCTGTGATTCACCTGAGAGCTTGTGATCGCTCTAACCACATGGAGCTGAGAAACAAATGATAAATATTTCCACAGGAAACACTGTAGTTGGTACAGGAACTAAAAGCAATGCAAAGTGAAACAAATTTAGCAGAGAAAGCATTTCCTCATCCACGGCTAACCTCTCCTCTAAACAAGCTGTTCGACATTAGTCACATTCTTGCCTTCAGCGGCCAACTTTGACCTCAGATGGCACACATACGAATGTTACTGGGCCACCAAAACTAAATCAAAGTGAAATAAGAGGCTGTTTTAAACAGTGTAATGTCATCTGTCCGTCTCTTTGGGTACCGGTTCAAATCTTTATCTTTAGATGGATCTGGCAAAATGGCTTTATGAGCCACAACAGTCAGCATGGGGAAGTAGAGTGTTTCCTGTCACAGCTTTCTACAGTAAAACGGTCAAAATTTCCCAATAACGTTCTACAAAATCACTGGGAGATTCCCTGAAATTAATTCATCCCAGCTTTCGAATGCACCGCAGTCATTTTGCCTCTCACTTTAAAAACATGCAAAGCAGTAGTGGCCTTGAAGAAGAAGTGCAACTGCAAAAAAAATCTGAAATAAAAAAACATTTATAAAGACTTGAAGCCCTTAATGGTATAATCAACACACTAAATGTATGTTAAAAAAGCAAAAAGGCTCATGTTGTCCTTGAACATTATGTGCTTGTGTTCAATATTACCATCAAAATATCTGAACTCAACAAGTCTGGAACGGCACTGGCATTAAACATTGGCAGGAGATTTCGACATTCATTAGCAGCATCTAGTTACTAGTTGTGTTGTCACTAATACATCCTAAGCTATAATGTTTGCCATTGAATTCTGTGAGGATGTGGAAATTCACAGTTCAATAGAATATTCAGATTGCATTGGTGCATATACCATTTTTACTAATTACGACATGTAAAAAAAGCATTTTAGCTAGCAGTGAGATAAGAAATTATGGCATAGATACTAGTACTCATAAACCACTAGATACCAGTAGTTATGTTACCAGTAACTGATACATAATGATCAGTTGGCCTACAACTAGTAAGCAACAACTAGATTACACACTAATCAGAAATGAATAACCACAGATCCCTGCAAAGATTAAGCCAGTATTGGATCGCTTAACTAGTCATTTAAAACACGTAGATGCTAGGGATATATGTAAAGGAGCGCACGTGACTGATGTCCATCATGAAATCAATCACAAAACGCTTCAAATGAACACATGATCGTGTGTGTGGAAACAGCAATGACATGTTCAGAGTGATTTCTGTGCATCCATGAACCCCCAAACCTGTGGATGATGCGTGTTTGTGTGTGTGTGTGTATCAGGGCGAGGTTTGACACCAAACGAGCCTGCAAATGAGTAAAACGCAGATGCATTGATCGTTTACCTTAATAATACTGGTCTTCCGTGGTATTCTAGTTTTGCCGTTGGCCGTGTCGAGCCCCTGGCTCTCGGGTGCACACGGTCCACAGTCCCCGTTGGAGACCGACACCTCGCTCGCAGCTCTGCCGTCCTCCTCATCGCAAGGCTGGGTTGGTTTCCCGCCACCACTCGGCGATGAGACCCCGCAGTTCTCAGCGACAAACTCCGCCATGAGCCCCGTGTAACACACACAACCGTACAGTATTAGCTGTCGGTTCGAGTATCGAGCGAGTGAAGCTCCTCAAGAGACGTTAGAGAGAAAGCAAGAGCCATCGCAGGGTGAGTTCTCGTCCGTGTTTCTGTTTCATCTGTCGGCTTCGATACATTGTAACCGCGCGCACAAAACAGCGTTCGTATGTTTCAGTGTTACAATGTTGCAAGTGTCATTGTTGAGGTCTGACAGATACTGCCATCTGCTGAACTCACTTCACATCAGCTCCGAAACACACCGCGCTCGCTAGACCGAGTACCAGATAAAGCTTTACATGGAAGGTACATGTCAGGACACATGATGCAGGGAGAGACTGGGGCAAGTTGTCACACGGGGAAATGTTTCCCCTTTCCGCTTTATCTCAGTGAGTGACTGTAAGGTTTGAGTCAAAAGTTAATACACAATTACACAAACCCACTTTAGAGTTTATATATATATATATATTATGTTATATTGTATTGTATTATAATCCGGTCTGTAGATATGGATAAGTCTATTTTACATCAGATGAAAATGTTTTAAAATTTTAGTTGCTTAGTAGCAGTACCAACACACACACACACACACACACAGAGAGAGAGAGAGAGATGCTAAAGATGCAAATTAAAGGGATAGTTCACCCAAAAATGAAAATTAGCCCATGATTTACTCACCCTGAAGCCATCCGGATTCCTAGCTGTATATGATATTCTTCTTTTCAGACGAATACAATCAGAGTTAGCTATATTAAAACATATCCTGACTCTTCCAAGCTTTATAATGGGAGTGAATTGTCCATAAAAGTGCATCATCCATTATAAAAGTAATCCATACGGCTCTGGGGGTTAATAAAGGCCTTTTGAAGAGAAGTCATCAGTCATGCATTTGTGTTAGGAAAAATACCCATGTTTAAAACGTTATAAACTATCATTACTAGCTCCTGACAGACGGTCGTAGACATGGATTTACAGTGGGAGAGTGACCTCTGACCCGACACACAACATAATGACGAACGCGCAAGCTCAGAGGAAAGAGCAAAACAAAACACCGGTCGCGAATTAGAAATATTGAAGAGAAATGCCTAAAGGATTTTTATATAATAGAAGAGGAGCTTGAGTTTGTTGCCTAGCTCTGTTTGTTAAATGTTATAATGGATGGACGCACTTTTTTAGGTTTCAAATTTTCACCTGCCATTCACTGCCATTATAAAGCTTGGAAGAGCCAGGACATTTTTTAATATAACTCTGACTGTATTCGTCTGAAAGAAGAATGCCATATACAGCTAGGATGGCTTGAGGGTGAGTAAATTGAATTGGGTGAACTATCCCTTCAAGCTATAAGTAGTTAAATGTATACAGATTACTTAATAACTCATGACACCTAGCTCTGTTACATTTTTCTAAAGGAAAAAGCGTGCATGTCAAAACAGAGGGCGGTTAACAACTTGCTGTTGCGTAATAATAGTCAAAAATATGCACTCTTTTGGTTTGTACACTACTTTCCTTCTGTAGTCTACAACATCTGTTTTTAGAGATTTTAAATGCATATTTGTTAGCATCAATTCATGCATATTAAAAATGTGCATTTATTATTTTTACAATACTTTTTGATGATGCAGGAATTGCACACTTTGATTTTAAATAGCTTTGTGAGGTATTTAAATGCTTATCGGTGCTAAATCAATTTAAAATATGCATTTGTTCCCACAATACTCACTTTTGACTTTACATTACACACAAAATTGATTGTACGAAAGGTTGCATAGTCTGAGAAGTTTCCATTTTCCATTAATCTGTCGCCATCAAGTGGATATAAAGTATTCATACAATTAATAAAGGATTTTTTTTTTTTTTTTTGATACAGCAGGCCACACATATTCATTGGCCTCAGGTGGATTTGCTGATTATTAGTATTGACACTCCAGACTACATGTATGCCAAATTTGGTATAGATGAAGAGAAAAACCTAGAGATTGATAAACAAAAGTGCATTTTTGTATAAAACCCCAAATATGATAGAAACACGTTTTGAAAAACAATAGTTATGGTCATAATAAGTCTTGAAGCGAAGTAGTTTGAAGTGTTGGAGATGCCTCTTATTTTAACTTTTAAAAAATGTTACAAATGTTTTTTTTTTATGCACTATAAAAGTAATGTTATTCCCAAATCATATCCAGGCATCTGAAAACTCACGTTGTGTTTTCATGCACGTGTAAAGTAGTAGCAACACGTAGTTTGTAAGTTGCAATAATACAGTCTCGCGCAATCACCAGTGTCATCAGATGAAAGGAACACACGAGTGTCATCATAAAAATAATAACAGGAAGTATGAAATGTGTGTTGTTGTTCATATAGGGTGAAGCAGAGTCCCCTTCTGGACACTCACAGTATTACAAAATGTTCAGGAAACATGATGTACTTTTGCACTGTAAGAAGCTAATTATTATGTTGTGGAATATTTTCCTGCATGCCTTTTTTATGACGAAGCAAATCAGTATTTTACATTTTAAGACCATATGGACTATATTATATAGAGATGATAAATGCATATTTGTTGGCATCAATTCATGCATATTAAAATTTGCATTGTGCATGTATTATTATTAATAATACTCTAATAAAAATTATACAGCAAAAATATTAATAAAAATAAGCTCTATATTTGGGGTTGATTAAATGGTAAAAATATTCCCTTACCTAGTCTATAATATGGAGTCGTGGTTTGATATGTCAATTTACTTTATGTGAGTATATATATAGTCTTTATTATAAACAGTGCAGTCTGTAAAACATAATAAATCAATTAAAAATGTATAAAAGGTCAATTTTTTAATAATAGTGAATTGAGTGAAATGCCTGTCTCCACACATACATGGATCTGTGAACACTAATAACTCATATGATTTTAATAAAGTGATGTGATTATATAAAATGGTGGAGTGTTGCAGAAAACATTACACAAACATTTCAGCAAATGCACGAATACACTGTACATACAGTGAGCGAACACTTTGACTGACAGCAGTCACGTATCCTGTTTTCACAGTCTTAAGTTGTGCTATTTTCAGGATCTGGGTTTACAAGGCTTATAAAACACAAATGGCTTTACTGGTATGTGATTGTATAAGCTTTACTGAAAAAAAAAAAAAAAAAGGTTGAGGTAATAATGCAAAACAATGCAGACTGGCCTATTTCAGCATATTATGAAAGTACAGTACCCTTGATTTTTAATTATCATCATATTTGAGGTATTCCACATAGAAAGAATAGAAATAGAAAGAAGTTAGAATATATATGTTTCACATTATAGGAAAGAGACGCTACAACTATCAAAAATATGGCCATAGGAAATGTCATTTCCTCGCTATAGGGATGATTTTGTCTTCGCAGAGACAACTGGCCGGACAGCCCTGGCTCACGGTGGGGTTTTCACAGGAGGCCTGGTCCTTCATGGCATCACAGTTGATGTACGTGTTGATGTACGGACAAGGGTTCGCTAGAAGAAGGAGGAGAGAGAATTGAAAGTCAGTGAAGCAATAAGAAGTAAAAGCATTCTGCAATGCAATCTCGACCTGGAAAGTCATCATTCAGGCGCATTTTGCACCCAAAAACCCAAATATAGGTGTACTTACTGCACAGATGGTCCTGGCAGTCATCCGGGCAGGATTCACACGGAGAGCCCAGCGAGTACGGAGAGACTCCTCTGAAATTCCCTCTGAAATAGAGGAGGAGAGGATTGCGTTGAACTGTAGTCTATGAAACATTAAAGAGGACCGATTATGCTTTGGTTCATGTTCGACTCTCTTTAGTGTGTAATGTCTGAGTATGAAAAAGTTATTCTCTATATCAGTGTTTCTGAACTCCCTGAAACGCCTCCATTGTAGTCTTGAGTTTCTTCCGGGAACGAACGCGTCACAATATTCCTCATTTAAATAATGAATACGCAGAATAAAGGGCCGGGGCCTGGTCGAGTTAGTTAGTAGTGTGTTAAAGCGGCAACCTCTCTCTTGAATCCAACACGGAAGTGACTTAAACTGCAGTTCATCGACTGGCCACTAGAGACAGCCTGGATGCAAAAGAGACTCAATCCCATAGACCCGCATGTTAAAATGCCCAGCTATACAGCAGAAAAACATGTGTTTACAGCCTGGTGCAAAAAGTGGTTTTGGTCTATATTGCTAATTTAGCCCTTCATGACGACTGTGAGGGGGGTGAATTTTTTTATAACTCATCTGTTTAAATTATATTAAGCATTAAAGTTCTGCATAATTAAGGGCGTGGCCACTTGAGTGACAGGTGGATTGCCGCTGATGTCACTACTAGCATCACGTCACCTCAGCTAATCCGCCTCGGCCCATTTCCGTTTATCCGGGAGTGACGACGGCCGGCTCCGCCCACTTTGGGCTTCGAAAATGCTCTTCAGAAACACTACGGGTGACGTCACGCACACTACGTTAATATTTTTTTACAGTCTATGATTGAAACTCGAGGTTATGGTAAGGGGCGGGTCATTTCCCAAACACGCTCAAAGCGCTCGACCAATCACAACACACTGCTTCAGCCGACCAATCAGAGTACAGTGTGCTTTTCAGAAGGCGGGGCTTCATTGAGACAGGAAGTAAACAGAGCGTTACTGACAGACTGGGAAGAGAGGAGCCGCAACTATAGAGAATATGAGGAAAATAATCAACATTCAAGCAGGAAAACCTGTTCTAGACCCCATAAACAACATCAAGGCTTCATAAAAAGGCATAATGGGTCCTCTTTAAAACACCCTAGAGTGAAATAAACAGCTCAGCATTGAGAAAGGCAGCAGGAACGTACGCGCGATAGTAATGGCATCCGTAGAAGTAGTTGCTTCCACACTGGGTCATGGCACAGCCGACCTCATACGAGCTGTACCACACCACCTACAAGAACAAGCGTTAGCTCCATCTTACATCACATGTGGCACACAGATAATGGCCCCACTTTATATTAAGTGGCTTTAAGTACTATGTACTGCTTGTGTTCATGTTGTATTGTAAAACACTTTTGCTGCTATTGAGGTATTTTTCAAATATAAGTACAATTTAAAAACATGTACAGTATGTACACAGTAAGTCCATTGTGTCAAATTATTAATTTCAATGTAAGTACATAGTACTTAAAGCCACTTAATATAAAGTGGGACCCAAATAATAATATTACAAACATATATACTGCTGTTATGTTCGGCCCTTGTGAAAAAGAAGTGCACTTAAAGGGTTAGATCACCCAAAAATGAAAATGAAAATGTAAGACGCTGCCCACAACAGAACCGGAAGACAATACAATGCTGAATAAAGTCGTAGTTTTTGTTATTTTTGGACCAAAATGTATTTTCGATGCTTCAACACACTCTAACTAACCCACTGATGTCACATGGACTACTTTGATGATGTCTTTATTTCCTTTCTGGACAAGGACAGTATACCGGACATACATTTTCAATGGAGGGACAGAAAGCTCTCGGACTAAATCTAAAATATCTTAACCTGTTAACTGTCACCCCCCTTTTTTTTGCATAGACATAAAAATCACTATCCAAACTTAAATGGTTGTAATTCAGGAATGCTTTGGAATTTAGACCTATGGCTGGTCTTGTTTTAAAGAAGACATTTTCCAGATTATTGTAGAAGTCTAGAAATTGTAAAAAATGAAACAGAAAAAAAGTTATATAACTTTGAGTTTATGAAATTGTGTAATGTAAAAATATAATGATTAATATTTTATATAAAATATATATATTACAAAATATATTTTACTCTAAAACTGCAAGAAAATTAAAGTCAAATATCTGAACAAGTTGTATTCCAAATTTTAGGTTGATATCTCAAAAAATGAGCTTTCAGTAAGATTTTATTCGGGCGCAGTGCCCAACTTCTTCACTAGGTGAACACCAGACTCCATTACTGTCCATATAAGGGCGCCTCCATTTTCATATGTTTTGAGTGATCTGAACCATGTATTTCCATAATTTTCATACAATTTATGAAGTAGACATCCTATTCAGAAGTAGTATGGGTGGTTTGGCAGTATTTGATTTGAATTAAACCTCTAATAAATGCATAAAGACTACGTTATAGCGTTATAGCTCGCAGCCGCATTACAAATCGAGAATCCATACATTTTTCTTTATATTTAAAACATTTTCAGACCTTTTTTTCTCATAAAATGGAATTGGTGTTATCTTTTGAACTCATGGCATGAAAAAAAAACTGAGGTTTCTACCAATCTTTCATGATTTTTCATGTTTATTGTTATTTCAAAATAAAGGCCTAAATTCTATTATATTTTAGATAACAGCCACCAAATATGAAAACTAGAGATTTTAAGCGTTCAAATGATATATAGTTTGGCAATATTACTTTAGGTTTTTACTAAGATATTATTGTTTTAAACATGCAATGGCATGCAGGTTAAGAGGTTAAACTGTGCTCTGAAGATGAACGGAGGTCTGACGGGCTTGGAGCGACATGAGGGAGAGTCATTAATGACATCATTTTCATTTTTGGGTGAACTAACCCTTTAATATTATTGAATGTGCACATGTAAGTGTACTTGAGATCACTTGCAAAAATACAGGAATGCATTTGTCGTTCTACCGAATCATCACCTGTGTGTAATGTCCAGTCGGCTGACCGTTGATAGAGCCGATGGGAAATTGATAATTGTTGACTTCGCTATGCCACGCATTTACCACTTCAGTCCATGAATAAAGTCCAGACGCCTCGAAGAGATTTTCACCCATTTCATATCCTGTCCATCAGAGAGAAAACATTCAGTGAAAGAGTCTAGAGGAATTATTAATTTCCTAATATTAATTGTGTCTGGAGGACTGTAGGTTGGTTGAGACCGGGAGGAAATTATGATGATTTTAAAAGACATTTTCGTTATTTAATGTATACAGCAATACACATTGGTGCTGTATTTAATCGTTCAATGTCCAGTTCTGAAGCCATTGAGATGTAGTTCATGCTGTGAAACACACTGTCATTTCTTCCTGCACGTCAACACACACACACACACACTTGCACAATCCTCCTGTATAAATATTAGGTCTATAGACATGTGGGTTGGATGAAAGAAATCTTGTTTTCTCAGGTCTACACTGCTTTGGTTGCATATACCGTGGCCTCAAAACTTATTTGGACAGTTAAGCCAAATAAAAAAAATGTCACTGCTATGATAAAAAAAATATATATATTACAGCAAGTGGCATTTATTTCTAAAGAAGAAAGACAGCACAAATAGACTTTCCAGGTGAAATGGTTCACAAAAATAAGTGTGTACAGTTTGAGTGATAAAACAATAAATGTAGTGTTGAAAATGAAGACGGTATTGTGTGACTTTTGTGAAGCTTTAGTGAAACACGTCCATGTTTGATTTAATGAAGTACTTCGTATAAATCACCATTACAACACATTTTAAATAGTTTGAAGATTTATTATCAATGCAATTATGTACTTAAATAGCCTAGACAAAAGGTTCTATATAAAACTCGGGTTCTTGGCTCAATTTTAATTAACCCTTTAAGGTTCTTTATCTGGAGAAATGTCTTATATGATTGCATATTTTTTTTCTAGTGTGTCTAACGAGCTGTTTAATTCATTCACTTTAATTAAAATGAAACTAAATCCATCAAATGATCCCATGATAGGAACCCTAAAGGCTCTTTATGTGAAGCGCCTGACGGATCCCTTTATGGTTTTATATTTAGACTCATTTCTTCTAAAAGTGAACTTAAAGGGATAGTTCACCCTAAAGACGAATAAAGCCACGACATGTAATACAACGCCCCAAAAAAGTATCCGTGTGTTTTCCCCACCGAGTCGAATATCCGTTCGTCTGATGACAGATGTGAACACGATAACCTCTTGTTGCGAGGAACACGATGGATATATTCACCTCAGAGACGAAGGTATTTGTATTATTCTTGATTTCTCACAACTTGTGTGTTTTTCTGGGTGAGTCGGAGTGAAGTGATCGAGTCTCATTGCGAGTTATTTTTCACCAAACCCCCTCATAAACCCAGGAACACTTCTGTGAGACTTTTGCGTATCTTTTAAAAAGCTTTGATGCCGGTCTCTATTTACTGCCATTATATGTACGAGCGCGAGCAGGACCGGAAAAGAAAGCAGGCATTAGAACAACACCAGGGTGAGTAAATGATGACATGATTTTAGGGTGAACTATCCCTTTAAATACTTCAGGGTTCGCGTTTGACTTGCAATTTGGGTGTTTTTCAATTCTTTATAATATGTGGTACCAACAGGTGAAACTCAAAAAATTTGAATATCATGCAAAAGTTCAGTAATTCAACTTAAAAGGTGAAACTAATATATTATATAGACTCATTACATGCAAAGTGAGATATTTCAAGCGTTTATTTGTTATAATTGTGATGATTATGGCTTACAGATATGAAAACCCCAAATTCAAAATTAGAATATTGTGAAAAGTTTTCATATCTGTAAGCCATAATCATCAAAATAATAACAAATAAAGGCTTGAAATATCTCACTTTGCATTTAATGAGTCTATATAATGTATTAGTTTCACCTTTTAAGTTGAATTACTGAACTTTTGCACGATATTCTAATTTTTCGAGTCTCACCGGTATAAAAGCATGAGTTGTGATATAACATACCGTCTATCAAGCGGCTGCTTGGTGGCCCGTGTGTCATGTTACACTGATCGATCCAGTCTTGAGCCGACTGAGCCACTGCGTCACTCCAACTCTGAAACACACAGAGGATCTTCATTCAGCATGAGAGAGACTCTCTCTGAGACGCACGCTTCAAATGCAAATGTGAATCATAAGTGTGTGAGTGACCATCTTGAGCATGTTGCTGGCCGGCGGGTCCACAGCTCTCCTGAAGGCGTTGTGTACGTCCACGATCTCCTGCTGGACAGAAGTCAGGTCTGTACACACGCCTGTGAACGAACACAGCAAAACGAAACATATGCAAGATGCAAAACAGCAGATGATGCATATTAAACAGAGTTATTATAGTGATGAATGCTTACCTGGCTGGAAAGCCCACCGCAGAAAAGAGAGACATGCATTAGATGGATATTTGTGTTAGATCATTTAATCACATAACATAATAACTGTTAATTCATTAATAAATATTAACCATAATGCGCAGATGTGTTTTATTCATATACACTACCAATCTAGCTGTTTTTTTTTATGGAAGCTTGTTTCCGCCACAGAATGAAAAATAAAAAAGGCAATTGCGACTTTTAATCTCACAATTCTTTTTTTTTTTTGCAATAATTGTGTTATAAAGTCATAATTGCGTGTTATAAAGTCATAATTGCGTGTTATAAAGTCATAATTGCGTGTTATAAAGTCATAATTGCGTGTTATAAAGTCATAATTGTATGTTATAAAGTCATAATTGCGTGTTATAAAGTCATAATTGCGTGTTATAAAGTCATAATTGCGTGTTATAAAGTCATAATTGTGTGTTATAAAGTCATAATTGTGTGTTATAAAGTCATAATTGCGTGTTATAAAGTCATAATTGTGTGTTATAAAGTCATAATTGTGTTATTAAGTCACATTTGTGTGTTATAAAGTCACAATTGCGTGATATAAAGTCATAATTGCGTGTTAAAGTCATAATTGCGTGTTATAAAGTCATAATTGCGTGTTATAAAGTCATAATTGCGTGTTATAAAGTCATAATTCTGTTATAAAGTCATAATTGTGTGTTATAAAGTCATAATTGCGTGTTATAAAGTCATAATTGCGTGTTATAAAGTCATAATTGCGTGTTATAAAGTCATAATTGTATGTTATAAAGTCATAATTGCATGTTATAAAGTCATAATTGCGTGTTATAAAGTCATAATTGCGTGTTATAAAGTCATAATTGTGTGTTATAAAGTCATAATTGTGTGTTATAAAGTCATAATTGCGTGTTATAAAGTCATAATTGTGTGTTATAAAGTCATAGTTGTGTTATTAAGTCACATTTGTGTGTTATAAAGTGACAATTGCGTGATATAAAGTCATAATTGCGTGTTAAAGTCATAATTGCGTGTTATAAAGTCATAATTGCGTGTTATAAAGTCATAATTGCGTGTTATAAAGTCATAATTCTGTTATAAAGTCATAATTGTGTGTTATAAAGTCATAATTGCGTGTTATAAAGTCATAATTGCGTGTTATAAAGTCATAATTGTGTGTTATAAAGTCATAATTGCGTGTTATAAAGTCATAATTGCGTGTTATAAAGTCATAATTGCGTGTTATAAAGTCATAATTGTGTGTTATAAAGTCATAATTGTGTTATTAAGTCACATTTGTGTGTTATAAAGTCACAATTGCGTGATATAAAGTCATAATTGTGTGTTATAAAGTCATAATTGTGTTATTAAGTCACATTTGTGTTATAAAGTCACAATTGCGTGATATAAAGTCATAATTGCGTGTTAAAGTCATAATTGCGTGTTATAAAGTCATAATTGCGTGTTATAAAGTCATAATTGCGTGTTATAAAGTCATAATTCTGTTATAAAGTCATAATTGTGTGTTATAAAGTCATAATTGCGTGTTATAAAGTCATAATTGCGTGTTATAAAGTCATAATTGCGTGTTATAAAGTCATAATTGTGTGTTATAAAGTCATAATTGCGTGTTATAAAGTCATAATTGCGTGTTATAAAGTCATAATTGTGTGTTATAAAGTCATAATTGCGTGTTATAAAGTCATAATTGTGTGTTATAAAGTCATAATTGTGTGTTATAAAGTCATAATTGAGTGTTAAAAAGTCATAATTGTGTGTTATAAAGTCATAATTGCGTGTTATAAAGTCATAATTGTGTGTTATAAAGTCATAATTGTGTTATTAAGTCACATTTGTGTGTTATAAAGTCACAATTGCGTGTTATAAAGTCATAATTGCGTGTTATAAAGTCATAATTGCGTGTTATAAAGTCATAATTGCGTGTTATAAAGTCATAATTCTGTTATAAAGTCATAATTGTGTGTTATAAAGTCATAATTGCGTGTTATAAAGTCATAATTGTGTGTTATAAAGTCATAATTGAGTGTTATAAAGTCATAATTGCGTGTTATAAAGTCATAATTGTGTTATAAAGTCATAATTGCGTGTTATAAAGTCATAATTGTGTGTTATAAAGTCATAATTGTGTGTTATAAAGTCATAATTGCGTGTTATAAAGTCATAATTGTGTTATAAAGTCATTATTGCGTGTTATAAAGTCATAATTGCGTGTTATAAAGTCATAATTGTGTGTTATAAAGTCATAATTGTGTGTTATAAAGTCATAATTGCGTGTTATAAAGTCATAATTGTGTGTTATAAAGTCATAATTGTGTGTTATAAAGTCATAATTGTGTGTTATAAAGTCATAATTGTGTTATAAAGTCATAATTGTGTGTTATAAAGTCATAATTGCATGTTATAAAGTCATAATTCTGTTATAAAATCATAATTGTGTGTTATAAAGTCATAATTCTGTTATAAAGTCATAATTGTGTTATAAAGTCATAATTGCGTGTTATAAAGTCATAATTGTGTGTTATAAAGTCATAATTGTGTTATAAAGTCATAATTGTGTGTTATAAAGTCATAATTGTGTTATAAAGTCATAATTGTGTGTTATAAAGTCATAATTGAGTGTTATAAAGTCATAATTGTGGGTTATAAAGTCATAATTGTGTTATAAAGTCATAATTGCGTGTTATAAAGTCATAATTGTGTTATAAAGTCATAACTGCATGTTATAAATTCATAATTGTGTTATAAAGTCATAATTGAGTGTTATAAAGTCATGATTGTGTGTTATAAAGTCATAATTGCGTGTAATAAAGTCATAATTGTGTTCTAAAGTCATAATAGCGTGTAATAAAGTTATAATTGTGTGTTATAAAGTAATAATTGCGTGATATAAAATCAAAATTGTGAGATATAAACTCGCAATTCTGGGTAAATTTTTTTTAAAACTTTTTAACTTACAATTGTGAGTTTATTACTCACAATTCTGAGAAAAGATGTCAGAATTGCGAGATATAAAGTTAAAATTGCGAGCGAAAAAAAGTCCGATTTGTGAGTTTATTT
>JARWKJ010000016.1:1705129-1812099 GCA_029959095.1 Rhinichthys osculus | reverse complement strand
TTGTACTTGGCAACGACTGTTGACATCACTAACCCTAAAATTTGCATAAACCCCGCCCCCAGGAACGCAATTTATAGATGATCATGACATAATAATCAATAATCAATGACTAGAAGATAACTACACATAAACTTCATAAATTCATCAACTAACCATTCAGAGATGTCCTGTTGCTTCTACATGTTGTCACTTCTTCTTGAGTCTCTCCATCTTTGTCTGACTCCGGTTTGAACATAAAAGCCAAAAAGTTTTTGAAATGTTCAGTGCGTGTGTGTGAGGTAAAAGGACACTCTTGAAGCTCCGCCCCCTGTGCCGGGAGCTGCAGCTCATTTGCATTTAAAGGGACAGACACACAAACGGTGCGTTTTTGCTCACACTCAAAAAGTGACAATTTTAACATGCTATATAGAAATATCTGTGGGGTATTTTGAGCTAAAACTTCACATACACACTCTGGGGACATCAGAGATTTATTTTACATCTTGTGAAAAGGGCATTATACCACCCCTTTAAAAAGAAGGATTTCTCGTCATCCGAACGCTGTGTGTGTGTGTGATGTGCTGTTCTCACGCGTGTGTGTCCTCCAGCAGATGGGACGTCGACGCTGTGTGTGTCCTCGGTGAGAGAGCTGCCGTCTCAGCTTCAGGATCTCTACCAGCAGGGCTTCGTTCTGAGCGCTGTGCATCCGTTCGTTCACCCGTGTGGACCCGAGCCCGCCAGCGTCCAGCGCCAGCTCTACCGGGCCGTGCTCATCAGAGTCTCCGACAGGTGGGGTCACAACACACACACACACACGACGGGAACATGAACTCCACAGGTGCTGCTGACATTTACTACAGGGGTCATTTCTGTCAGGACCACTATCGTCAAATACGATTGACAATTAGCATATAGTTTGGATTGGCGGTATGGTTCATTTCTGGGCAAGAACTGCATGGATAAGAGTAGCAATAACCCCCCTTAGGGTAAACAGAATAGAACCAACATGAATGTATGCAGATATCATTAATTCAAGATTTTAAAGTACAACATAACCGAGAATTTATTAATGAGAGGAGGAGCTGGGGAGGGAGGAGGGTAATGCGCTCCTGAGGAACATGATATCTGCTGATAATACTGAAGGAGCTTATATATGTATGATAGGTGTCGTATCCAGTTTTGTGCCTGAACTCGTTCATATTTTGGGCGAACGTGAACTGAACGTACTGTATTACTGCCTGATGAATGTTACTGTGAACTCGTTCATTCTGGTGTCTGTGAACGCACGCTCTCTCAGTTTAACTTCGTTCATAGGGTGTCAGATTTCTATAGAGCCTTCCAGGCGAAATTAATATGTATGTAATATGTATCGAAAAAAACACCCAATCTGGCAACACCAGCCACCAGTGTCACACCGCCGCTCCGCCGCTTGCGTCATCAAAACAAAAAGCAGCATGTATGCATGTAGTCGACAAAGCATCGAGGAGGCGTCGTATGATCATTTAAACGAGATTTATGAAGGTCGGTGAGGATGGGAAAAATCTTACATTTCTGTGCAAACGTTGCCCACCGATAAAATAATTGCTGTCTGTAGTTGTATATGGGCTGTGACAATAATACATTTTAAAAAAGCTCACAGCGACATATGGAAAAAAATATGTTGAAATTGTGAAGTGTGAACTATGAACTGAACTAGTTCATTTTAAAATGTGTGAACTGTTTTGAAGGAGTTACACCGCACTCACGATCATCAAGGTGCCAGACACATAAGACTAAAGATCTCAAAAAATAAATAAACTGTCCGCACACTTAAATCCTTTAAGCAAATTTAATCCAAGTTTTCGGTCAAAAGATCATCCTCAGAGCATACAGACAATAAATGTAACAATCAATTTAACTGTGTTCAAAACACATCAGGACAATCAACAGTGATTACCAACACCTGTGAAAGCCAGGTAGGAGAGTTGTAGTTCAATAGTGGGTGTTGTAGTTTTTCTTTAACCTACCCAATATACTGAGTTATCTAGATAATTTACATATTTACTCCCCATAGTGAAAATCCCCAATACAAGAAACAAACATAAATACACATATACAAAAATACAAAAATTTGTGAACTGAACTTTGAACTAGTTCATGTAGAAAGTGAACTTTCCCAACACTGGTCGTATTCCCATCGGTAGACGTGGATCAGCTGATGCGAGCTTGACTAACGTGTCCTGCCAGAACTGACGCTATATCCCATTCTTTTTGCTTCAAATCCTCTATAATGTTCCTCAAGATTTCTATCACCAAAAACATCATAATTTAGTGCCAACCTCTATCTGACACTTCAACAGGATTCTTGCTACTTTACAATACTTGTCAATCATTTTATCCCTTAAAACTCATCTTTGATCACCAAAATGACTAATTTAAACGTTTTTCCTTGAGAAAAAATTCTTCATGTCTTAAAATATCTTGAATGTAACTCGACACCCTTGACTCGTTTAGTATACTATTGGGGTGGTGATGGCGCAGTGGATAAGACACATGCCTTTGGTGTGAGAGACCCGGGTTCGAATCCACTGTGAGACACCAATGTGTCCCTGAGCAAGACACTTAACCCCTAGTTGCTCCAGAGGCGTGCGACCTCTGAAATATAGCAATTGTAAGTCGCTTTGGATAAAAGCGTCAGCTAAATGAATAAATGTAAATGTAAATGTATACGCGGCTCTATGAATATGCAAATGAGCTCCGCCTCCACTCACTCACTCAGCTCAGAGATCCACTGGTTGACGATCACACGTTGATCTGATTGGTTACAAGGTCGTTTGTGACGTCAGAAACACCAGCGATTTCAAACCGTGTTTTTGAGACTGTCTTTGGTTCACTGCAGTTTTAAGCAGAAAATACTCAGCAATGCTGTCGACTTATGAAAAGTGAATTACAGAGTACTTATATATTTCAATTTGGGCCTGTGTCCTTAAAATATACCAGTCATTATAAATACCTTGGTTTTGTTTTTGATGAAAATATGAAGTTTACAGAGGGAAGAAAAATACTAGCAGAGTCTGCTGGAAGGGCATTGGGTTCTGTGTTGAGTAAAATGAAACTATGTACAGATCTTGGTTTTTTGACATTTACACAACTATATAAATCTTTGGTTGACTCAGTTTTGTTTTATGCTGCAGGAGTTTGGGGATTTGAAGAGGTTTTTGATTGTAATTCTGTTCAAAATCGTGCTTTGAGATGTTTTCTTGGGGTACATAAATATGCAGCGAAGGTAGCTGTGAATGGAGATGCAGGATGGGATCCATGTATTGTAAAACAAAGGTGAAATGGTGTGATTGTGGAACCGTCTTGTTAGTCTGCCAGAGGAAAGGCTAACTAAGAAAATTTTTAACTGGGACAGAGCAAATCATCACCCCTGGTGTGGAGAAGTTTTGTCAATATTTTCTGTGTCTGACTTGCATATAAGGTACTACAATAAGCTTCAATGTAATATAAAGGATGTCAGACAAAGACTGTTAAGTAAATATGAGAATCACTGGAAACAAGATATATGGAAGAAGCCAAAACTCAGAAATTATGTTCAGTTTAAGAATGATTTTGTAACAGAACCTTATATTTTCCTTAATTTAAAGAGAAGGCAGAGGTCTCTCTGTGCGCAATTGAGAACTAGTACCTTACCTCTGGCAGTGGAAGTGGGTCGATTTAAGGGTATACCTGAACATTTACGTTTATGTGAATTCTGTGATCTCAAGGTTGTGGAAGATGAATTTCACTTTGTTTTTTATTGCCCTTTATACTATGATTTAAGGAACTCTCTTTTTGAATTAGTTCAGTTAAAAAATCCTGATATATTTTGGAAGTATGAAGGGGAGATTTTGTGCTGGCTGTTTGATAATCATGTTTTTGCTTTGGCAAAATTTATAGAAAAAGCCTGGTGTTTACGGCAAAGTATTTTGTATCCTGTATGATATCCCGTATGTCATCTTTATTTGTATGTGTATTTATCTTTGTGGTTTAGTTATATTATGTTGGAGATTTTGTCTTATATCACGTGGCTATTTTGGTGATATGTGTGAAGTTATCTTGTCTAATAAGCCCATGAGGGCTGGGCACCATAAAAGGTGTTTGACACTCAAATAAACAATAACTAACTAACTAACTAACTATGAACTTACACACGATTTGTCTTAAAGCATATTAAAAACACCACATAGACACATAAGCAACATTAAAAGCTGGATTTTCACCAGTAGATTTGGTGTTGCCAATCCTCAACTGGATTCTTACCGACCCTAAACTTTTAAACGCTATATTTTGAGCAAGTCAATGTCACTTTATTTATAAAGCACTATTTAAAACAACAACTGTTGACCAATGTGCTGTACATCGCATAAACATAAACACAATAAAAACAAATAACAGACAATAAACAGATGACATGCCACTGTATCATCGATTAAAAGCTATTTCAAACAAATAAGCCTTCAGTTTTGATTTGAAATTTCCCACAGTACTCTAAAAAAAATGTTGGGTTGTTTCAACCCAACTTTGGGTCAAATATGGACAAACCCATCCATTGGGTTAAATTTTCAAATTACATTTTCAACCCAACATTTGGGTTTGTCCATATCTGACCCAAAATTGGGTTGAAACAACCCAGCATTCTAATACTAACCGGCTGACTAAAAAGTCCATCAACTTTGCCGCCAATTTCATGACAACTGATCACAGACGTACAATTTTTAGTGAATGATCACACCACTACAATGTCATGTAAAAACAAAACCTGTGATTGGTTGCTGTGCATGTCCTTCACACAGTGGTCAGTATAAACCACACACTGGGCTAGACTTCACAGTTTCTCTCTGCACGAGACCAGCACTTTACAGTCTGTCACACAGAGTTGGTGAATGTTAAAGAGCGGTTCGATAATCCTCCGGCAAAACAGAGGCAGCGACTCAAAGTCACATCCACTCCCTGCCTGTGGCTCTGCTGGATCACACACACACACACAGTCCAGACCGGCCTGGCTGTGGTGGCGGAGTAAAGGGCACACACACACACACACACACACAGGCCAGACCGGCCTGGCTGTGGTGGCGGAGTAAAGGGCACACACACACACACACACACACACACACACACACACACCACAGGCAGCTGCCACAATCACACATGTGAAGTTTGAGACTCTAGGCATGTGTCTGACCCCGTTGACCTCTAAGGGGAGATTCCCTGGAGGAAGGAATTGAGGTGATGTTTTTTCTCTTATTTTATATTAAACAGATGAAAAGAATAAAGTAAATTTAGTTTGACGTTAAGTGTTGTGGACATGATCCCGAACCCCCGGCCTCTAGTGTTTTAGGAGCCTATTTTTCTGAATGTTTTTGCAGTTTAAATGCACATACAGGCTCCAGATTGGCATGGAAGAAGTGGCTTCTGATAAACAGTGTGGATCTGATGCTGGACAGTGACGACACACTCAAAAACCCAGGAATTATTCCATTGCACCAGGAATCCTGAAACACATTCCTGGCAAATTACGCTTTAAAGTGGTGGTTGATTATGATTTCACTTTCCTAGCTTTAGTGAGTGTGTAATGCTGCTGTTTGAGGATAAACAACATCTGCAAAGTTACAACTCTCAAAGTTTAAAGCAAAGGACGATATTTGCTTTTAAAGAAATCGTTTTTTAAGGACTACAACAAACGGCTGGTAGAACTACACGAGCTTCCTCCCGGGTTAGTGACATCACCAACCCTAAAATTTACATAAACCGGGAACACGCAGTCCATGTAGAGAAGAGGAAGAGCTGTTGTAGTCGAGCACATTTGTGAGTCAGCTCAAACTGTAGCATCCGTCTTTACACATGCAATAGAGTCACTCTGTGTGCATCTCACAACAGTTCCTATACAAGCGATTTATAGATTATCCAGACAGAATATGCTAATTGAAGATAGTTAACTCCACATCAGCAACATAAATTCATCAACTAACCATTCAGAGACGTCCTGTTGCTTCTACATGTTGTCACTTCTTCTTAGTCTCTCCATCTTTGTCTGACTCCGGTTTGAACATAAAAGGCAGAACAGTTTCTGACATTTTAGCGTGTGTCTGTGTGAGGTAATCGGAGCTGCTAACACACACACTCTTGAAGCTCCGCCCACTGTGCCGGGAGCTGCAGCTCATTTGCATTTAAAGGGACAGACACAAAACGGTGCGTTTTTTTCTCACCCTCAAAAAGTGACAATTTTAACATGCGATATAGAAATATCTGTGGGGTATTTTGAGCTAAAACTTCACATACACACTCTGGGGACATCAGAGATTTATTTTACATCTTGTGAAAAGGGCATTGTACCACCCCTTTAATGCAAACACTAATGCCCTGTTTACACGAGAATGCTCGCGGGTGAAAACGTACAAATATTTTATCGGATGTGCTTTTCGTTTACACGGCGACGGCGTTTTTGGGGCTTAAAAACGCAAAAAAGTGAAACCACCCTCCAGAGTGGAAATCTTAAAAACGCAAAAGTCTGCTAGACAGTGAAGGTTGAACGCAGGCGCGTGGACTTGGTGTTGTTGTGTGGCAGTGCTTCACATTGCCACCTAGCTGCCTGGAGTGCACACTACATCGAATTTCACACACTTTTGCGTCACCATATGCACGCTGATTTCCCACCCATAACGCTCGTCTAAACGCAGAATAAAAAGTGATAATGCAACGCCACTTTTGCGTTTTCTCTTCAGATCGTTTCCATGTAAACATAGCCTAAGAAGGAAAAAGTCCTCTCTATAGGCTAGACGAATCCGACGAGCGTTCTGTGTAGGCTGCCATCTTGTGGCGACGCCATTACTGAGCTGTTACCGGTATGTAAACAAACCTCCGTGATAACGCACCCTCGATGACAGCTACAGCCGGGCAGAATGACTTGTTGGGTTGATGATGTTAGACAGTGGCCTCCAGTCACAGATGAAAGTACAAACGATCTTACAGATTATTTATGAAAATAGCTTGGCAAGATAGCTAGGCTAACGTTAGCTAACGAGGAAACTATAAAAAGATCTGTCCATTTGGGAACAATAAATAAATGAATGACATCAAATAAACGAATTCATGTTTTTTATTTGTGTCCATTATTTATCTCATTTTCACATTGCAAAAGGCAAGGGTAAGGTACAGCTAGAAAGTATACATAATATCGACCAATTCGTGTTTTTAAACCATGGAAAGAGGTCAATATAACAGCAGGAGAACAATTATGTCACATAACGTGACATTTAGCTCAGGAAAGCCATTTAATGACCATAGCATGTTAATTGGATAGAAAAAATAGCTAGAGAGGAGATTTTGCTGAGCACTATATTACATATTTATTATATTATTTACTTATGTCATTAAATAATTGCTATTATAACAAAAAATGCATTATATTTAATTTAATTTGTTATTTTAAAAAAAATCTGTCACAGAGTCAAGCAAATCAAACATTAACAACAGACATAACAGTAATGTTACTAACGTCACTGCCCCAATGCGCCCTTTACTGCCGCCATTGAAACAATTTAAACCGGAACATGTTTTCCCACTCGACATTATAAAAGTTGTAACGTTAGTGACAGTCGTAAATCGCGGGCTGTTTATTCCAGTGGACGCAAGTTGCAACTAAAACAATAGGAGGCAATGGCGCAACGCTACCCAGCAACAGCTCAGTTATGGCGCCCGCTTACTTCCGGTAGTTTCGCCGGATTCTTCTATATTACTGTTGATCTTTTGGCTACTCTTGCTGTATGTATGAAGCAGCCCTGCGTGAGGGACATGATGAGCTCGATCTGTAAGCTGTACTGTAACATTACACACTTCAGTGCATGTCAGGACGAACTCTCGGCACGACCTCTCCTCATGCTCGTGCGTCATGCACTGAAAAGCAAGAATGTTCATGCAAAAACTCATTATTAAAGTCATAACGTCGCTCATCTTAAAGGAACAGCTGATGCAACAATTACAGTTCAACTCCTTTTGTTTTAAACCATATGCTGTCAGATTATTTTAGTGTGAAACACAAAATTATACATTTGAAGGAATGAAGACTGTGCTGTGCTTTTATAAAAATATTTATATATCATTTAAATATATATTTATTTCAGTCGTGAAATTTTATTTTGTGACTGTAGCCAATTAAATAAAATAATAATAAAAAACGTAATGTTTAAAAATACATTAAGAAACATTGACAATAAATGTATGTAGATAGTTCCAATCATGCTGACCAAGGCTGCATTTATTTGATTAAAAAAATACAGTACCGGTAATAATTTTTGAAATTTGATTACAATTTAAAGTAGCTATTCTCTATGTGAATATCTAGTAAAGTGTCATTTATTCCTGTGATCAAAGCTGAATTTCCAGCATCATTACTCCAGTCTTCAGTGTCACATGATCCTTCAGAAAATCACTCTAATATGATGATTTGATGCTTAAGAAACAGAAAGAACAGCATTTATTTGAAATATAATCTTTTGTAACATTATAAATGTCTTTACTGTCACTTTTGATCAGTTTAATGTCTTTAAATAAAAAAAATAACTGTCCCAAACTTTTAAATGAGAGTCAGTGTATATTTAAATATTTTAGAATGAATACACATACATACATTTTAGTTCATTATTTATTTAAACTAAATTTAACTTTATTTAACCTGGAACGACACATTTATTCGAGCATGAATGAGATTTAAGGATATCAGTGGAGGGGAACATTAGTAGTAAATAGTGACTTAAATCCAAGGTCTTTTCCTCACACAAAGCTATCGAATTATTTCAGAAGACTTGTAGTCATATAGACCACTTTTATAGTTTTTTTTTTTTGGAGATATGGAAAATAGCCGTGTGAATATATTTTCCAAAAGTTTTTCTATTGCAATCCATGGAAGAAAGAAAGTTTGTAACAACGTGAGAGTGAGTAAATAATGATAATGTTTCCTTTAACAAGTCATGTTTCATGCATAGAGTAGGCATAATGTGCAATGTGTTGCTCATAGTGGAGACTTCTGTTTGTCTTCAAGAGACCGAGAGCAAAACAAGACGAAAGAAGATCAGACTTGGATTGCGTCACGTGTGTGTTGATGTGCGCGTGTTGGGAGGAATCATAGTATCGTGACGGCTGCCAACCTTTGATGGCTTCGGCAAAAGCTGCCTTGCTTTATCTTTGGCGTCTGTCACTGTGGAGACAGTTCCTCGCATCAGCATCGGCCCTGAGGGATAAACCTGCGGAGAAAAGAAAGAGAGAGGCGAGATATCAAACAGGGCACAGCTCTACTCCTCCCCTGCCAATCCCAGAAATCAGCGGAGAGAGAGGAAAAGTGCAGATGAAAGAAAACCTTCATGTAGCCATTTCTCACTCGCTCCAAAAACAAACAGACCCAAAAACGTCCAGAGAAGACAAAGGGAATGAGGAGAGGGAACAAACTGAGGGATGAAAGAAGGGAAACACAGCTCAAAGCAACTTCTAATGGTCCCAAGCTGGCCATTACCTGGTTTAGGTTTTGGTTAAGCTAGTTAAATCCTTCCAGAGGTGAATGAATGTTATTAGACCATGGTCTGGGTGAATACTCGATTCTGATTGGCTGCAGGGTGTAATAAAATAAAGAAAGTACAGCTTTCACAAACATGAACGTATCTTTAATTTCTACAGTGAACAAATAATGTTATTTTAAATTTAGGCAGCTTGTAGGATAACTGTGCCATGTAAATCTGTCGAGAACCAGACCAAAAAAGTTATGTGCACCCCTGCTTATAATGTACTATAGTATATTAGTACAAACCTGGTAAAAATAACTGGCGGTCAGTGGAGGAAAGC
Organism: Rhinichthys osculus; assembly: GCA_029959095.1. Taxonomy (NCBI): domain Eukaryota; kingdom Metazoa; phylum Chordata; class Actinopteri; order Cypriniformes; family Leuciscidae; genus Rhinichthys; species Rhinichthys osculus. The sequence goes on along the minus strand of JARWKJ010000016.1, from coordinate 1,802,268 downwards.
CTTGTTTTGCCCTCAGTCCTGTGAAAACTATGAATTTAAATGTTAAAGAGATCAAATTTGTGATTTGTCTTCCTAACGGAGTGAAGGAGATATAATAAAACATCCGACACGTTTCTCCACGTTCACCTGATGTTTTTCCAGTAGGGTTGAGGAAGTTACTGGGAAGATCAGATGGAGCTCAGACATCATTCGATCACAAGTCACGTCAAGTCATCCTCATTTATCCAGCGCTTTTAACAGTGTAGATTGTTTCAAAGCAGCTTTACAGAGATAAACATATGATTTAAGGTAACACAGATTGGTTTGGTTTTATAGCGGTTCTTGAATGTTATTTTCCAGCTAAAGTTAGTTTAGATTGATTCACTTCCGTCGAAATGATCATTTGTTATTAAATTAGGGGCCGCTAAGATGATCGCTGATGGCGTTCACATTCGCATTAAGAATTGATTCTATAGTTATGTGCGTTTGAATATATGTGCGCAGGTTTGTAATTCCCTATGCCTAAACAAACTACTTGCCTACATGTAACCGTGTTTAATATTTTAAGAGACGGATATTTTGATTTTGACATCGTTTTGTGTGTGTGTGTGTTCAAGCGCAAGTAAACGCGAAAGAGGAATCAATTCAGTGTTGAATCAAAACGCACCTGTCTCTCTCTCTCTCTCTCTTTCTGTGTGTGTGTGTGTGTGTGTGTGTGTGAGGGAGAAGGATATTCCTGCACAACCGGAGGCTGCAGTTTCAGGACCCCAGTTTCAGGGCCCCAGTTCTAGGACCCTAGTTTCAGGACCCCAGTTTCAGGGCCCCAGTTCTAGGACCCTAGTTTCAGGACCCCAGTTTCAGGACCCCAGTTTCAGGACCCTAGTTTCAGGGCCCCAGTTCTAGGACCCTAGTTTCAGGACCCCAGTTTCAGGACCCGTTTCAGGACCCCAGTTTCAGGGCCCCAGTTCTAGGACCCTAGTTTCAGGACCCCAGTTTCAGGACCCCAGTTCTAGGACCCTAGTTGCAGGACCCCAGTTTCAGGGCCCCAGTTCTAGGACCCTAGTTTCAGGACCCCAGTTTCAGGGCCCCAGTTCTAGGACCCTAGTTTCAGGACCCCAGTTTCAGGACCCGTTTCAGGACCCCAGTTTCAGGGCCCCAGTTCTAGGACCCTAGTTTCAGGACCCCAGTTCTAGGACCCTAGTTTCAGGACCCCAGTTTCAGGGCCCCAGTTCTAGGACCCTAGTTTCAGGACCCCAGTTTCAGGGCCCCAGTTCTAGGACCCTAGTTTCAGGACCCCAGTTTCAGGGCCCCAGTTCTAGGACCCTCGTTTCAGGACCCCAGTTTCAGGACCCCAGTTCTAGGACCCTAGTTTCAGGACCCCAGTTTCAGGACCCTAGTTTCAGGACCCCAGTTTCAGGACCCCATTTTCAGGACCCCAGTTTCAGGGCCCTAGTTTCAGGACCCCAGTTTCAGGACCCCAGTTCTAGGACCCCAGTTTCAGGACCCCAGTTTCAGGGCCCCAGTTCTAGGACCCTAGTTTCAGGACCCCAGTTTCAGGACCCCAGTTTCAGGACCCTAGTTTCAGGTCCCCAGTTTCAGGACCCCAGTTCTAGGACCCCAGTTTCAGGACCACAGTTCTAGGACCCTAGTTTCAGGACCCCAGTTTCAGGACCCCAGTTCTAGGACCCCAATTTCAGGACCCTAGTTTCAGGACCCCAGTTCTAGGACCCCAGTTTCAGGACCCCAGTTCTAGGACCCCAGTTTCAGGACCCCAGTTCTAGGACCCCTGTTCTAGGACCCCAGTTCTAGGACCCCAGTTTCAGGACTCCAGTTTCAGGACCCCAGTTCTAGGACCCCAGTTCTAGGACCCCAGTTTCAGGACCCTAGTTTTCTGTTTCAGTGCTACCTACCGAACTGGATCACCAAAAGCACTCATTTAACCCCAAAGATCACAGACGGCCCCAGATTATTGTTGTTCAACATTCATTATTCGTTAAAACATATCACACTCTTACTTATTTGATCTGGACAAACTGAGCATCATTAGAAAGATTTAAGACTCCAGCTTCGATAGTTGACCCACTGTTATAAAAACTAGTTTGCAGTGACATTAATTTCTTAATTTATGACAGGAGAGCAAAATTATTAATCTGTAAAGTTCGTTATTTTGAATAGAAATCATTACTCATAAAGCAGTCATTCACGTCTTCTCCGGTTTATTTGTGTTCACATACATGCAATATACAGCACCCGCCAGCGTCTGCGTCAGTTATGATCTCAGCGCTGTGTAATTCGCTATACAGCTGTCAATCATCTCACGTGGTTCAACGTGACGCTCCTGTGTATGCTGTGTACACTTCCTCATTCTGACCTCAGTGATAACAAAGCTAAGACACATCTCTTCACCTGAAAGAAACTAATAAATGCACGATTTCGAGTATATATGGCCATTTAGGATATTTTTATTAGAATAAAGAATGTTTACAGTATTGCTAAGCAAGGTGTAGCCATTAGCTGCATATAAAATGCTAAATATAACATATTTCAACATCTTTTTTTGACTTAAAACCATTTTAAAACCGCGACAGGAATATGACACAAATACTAGATAGTGGTTTAAAGTGAGCTTTAAGTAAAAGTGTAATATTAATCTTTTAAATTGTGTCATGTAGCTTGATGCTACTTGCTCTAATCCACCTGCTGCAGGAGCTTTTCTATTCCATAATCTTACTTGTTAATATATATATATTTTTTTTTTCAAACAAGACTTAATAGGTGGATCTTGATACTATGTACCACCTGGATCCTAGAACTGCAGTCCTGAAACCGCTGCCGCCGCTATATCATCCAGTTCGGTAGGTGGCGCTGTCATAAAAAAGTAGGGTCCTGGAACTGCGGTCCTAGAACTGGGGTCCTGAACAAGGGGGTGATCCATCGACCGGAAGTTGAAGCCGGCCGGGTGCCGCCATGTTGTAGCAGAACTTCACTTGCGTTAGCATTTCCATTGACTCCCATTCATTTTGGCGTCACTTTGACAACGAATAACTTTACATCTGAGGCGTTTAAAGACTCCATTTGTCCATTATTTATTTCTAAAGAAACACGACAATGTATAAAGGGCTCCGTTACCTTCTATGTTCCATTATGGCCCCGTAGAAACAGTTTTAGTAAAAATAGGCTAACGATTGCGTCATGACCACTCGACTCTCTGTCGCGCTGTACAGAAATTACCGTACAGACAGGAGGAGAAGCTCGCAGGCGATCGGGGGGACGTCCCGTCAAGGGAGAAGCCCATAGATAATGAGTCCATAAAAGCAACGGGATACTTACTCCTGCTCACTCACGCCAAAGCACTCTTTGCTCAAGTTCCCCGTCTCTGCAAGATTAACGTTGGCAATTTTCACGCACAGCTACTAGAAGATTAACGTCTGTCAGACAGGTTGCTCACGTCATCAAGCTTAGTTTGAGTCGGTTTGAGTCTGCGCGTCAGGAACGGAAGAGCTCAAAAATCGCTAAAAATGGGCTTCAACTGAGTTCCAATGAGATGCTCTGTCCACTTCTTATACTGTCTATGCTTAAAATAGTTTAAATGTGTTAATTCGCCTTTGGCTAAGCCACACCCTAGAATGTAGATTGACCAATCACAGCGCAGCCAAGAACGAGCTCCCACAGAGGTCCGGCACTTCTTCACAGCGCTCCATTGACTTTAACACAGGCGTCTCATATTTTTGGTCTCGGCAGGCTATTAGCGTCGTAGTTTTATCAAAAATATGGTTAAACGTTGTGCCTGGGGCATTTGTAACACAGATACGCGTTTCCCAGAGAGGTTGGAGGGGGGTGTGCGTTTTTCCCCTTCCCAAACCGAAGTCAAATCCTGACAAGTGTCGTCTAGCACACGCTGCTAATAAATACAACGTTACACTCGCGTAGTCCGTTTGCTTTGTAATAACGATTATAGAAGTGAATAGAGACCTCCAGCGTTGCATGAACAGTGTTGCTCCGTGATATTGTGAGTCCCAGCCTCCGTCTCCATTAGTAGGATATGCGGTGGCTCATTTGTTGACTGTGACCGGTGTGCTTTTGCCTCTATTTGGATGCCTTGTTGTTCCTTGCGTTTCACCTGTATGTCGTGAATATAGCCTTCGGACGTATATTGCAGCCCCTTTTGCCTACTTCTATCGGACACTTTATTTGCTGCTTTATAAAAGTTTGATCAAATGTCAGCAGGAAGAGCAGTCACAGCATAAGCCATGTTGATACCAGAGCCTAGATGAAGTTTGTTTGTCGGACGGACGTAGCAACAGTAACTAAGGGGGGCGGGGCTTAGCCAAAGGCGAATTGGCAAGAGAAAACACATCCAAATGATACACTTTCACTCTATGTTGGTTAAACTTAGCAGTTAATCCACGAATCACATGCGTGCCAACCATAGGGCCTGATATCCGTTGCACCCCTAATAGTAATTAATGTACACACTTATCATCATTATTGCTTTCTTACCAGAGATGAAGAAAAATCCTAGTCCAGTAAGTAAACGTGTCCGTCCCCAAAAATGTTGGTACTCTAAAAAGCGGTTTCTGCTGCGCATTGTTTATTTTTACCACACATGCGCACCAGTTATGTGCACCCTTGATTCATCTTTGTGAAAGCTGTATTTTAATATTCACCCTGAGTCTCTGGATCCAGGCCCAGCTCTCCCACATCAGGATTATTCCCCTCCAAAACTCACTAGGAGCTCCTCTGGACCTGCGCAGATGCAAACATCACAACTGTGAGCGCGCGTCGAGGGATTGGAGTCGATTTGCTGAATGTTGCTGACTATGTTTATAATTCCAAATGTCAACTGTCAAGCCACCCATGTTCAATTTTAGTTGCAGTTCCACTTCAGCGACGAGGGCGCGTGATTTATGCATCATTTTTTGATAATTGCAGAGCACCTCGCAGGGGTACCGGTACGGACCCGAAACCATTAAGGCCGTTATGCTTGAATAACATTATTCACGGCTCGGTAAATAAGCTGACATCAAGAAAGATGTGATACATTATTAATGCAATGATTAAAGATTGGGATACATGGGTTTGATGGAAGGTTGTTGTCATGGCAATGCCTCTGAATATCACTTGCAGACCCGGAACTGCTGAATCTGACAGTGATATCATGATTCCTGAGAGCAAAGATAGAGAGGTGAAAACACACACACACACACACCAAGGCGATCCACAGGCATTCGCCAACAGTGCAACCCAGCTGAGTCTAAGATGCATGTCTGAGACAAACCTTTGAGCGAACTGAATCTGAAGGAAGTGTAGATCAGTGATGCTTTAAGCTTTTTATTCCCCGAAGCTGCACTCCTGTGAGCAAAGCTTTTCTGTCGGAGTTACTGCTGTTTAACCCGCCGAAGGGCCGCCACAAACACTGCCAGGGATCGCGAGCTGCAAAGCCTGGAGGAAAGAAATGTAATGCCTTTTACATGAATAGTTCATCCACAGTCGAGAAGTCTTTATTTGCTCAGCCTCATGCTGGTGTGTTGCTCTCGGGAACACAAAAGGAGAATAGCGTTATACGGTTCTTTTGCATGCAACAGTTCATGGTGATCGTGTCTGAAAAGAAAAAGCTCAAAAAAGAGCCAAAAAGAAGCATCAGAAATCAATATAACTTGAGCACTACTTACTGTATACAGATGAAACTCGTAATATCATGCAAAATTTCATTTATTTCAGTAATTCAACTTAAAAGGTGAAACTAATATATTATATAGACTCATTACATGCAAAGTGAGATATTTCAAGCCTTTATTTGTTGTAATTGTGATGATTATGGCTTACAGCTTATGGAAACCCCAAATTCAAAATTAGAATATTGTGAAAGGTTTTCATAAGCTGTAAGCCATAATCATCACAATTATAACAAATAAAGGCTTGTAATATCTCACTTAGCATGTAATGAGTCTATATAATATATTAGTTTCACCTTTTAAGTTGAATTACTGAAATAAATGAACTTTTGCACCAAATTCTAATTTTATGAGTTTCACCTGTATATAGTAGTCGTGAATTAAAGGATGCAAATAAATCAATTGTTTCTCATATGCAATGAGATTAAATGGAGACCAACTGGAAAAGCCTGCTCATATTCTCAGCATCATTGCTGTCACATGATCCTTCAGAAATCACTCTAATATGATGATTTGCTGCTCAAGAAACATTTATGATTATTATCAATGTTGAAAATGTTATTTTTTTAAGGAAACAGTCATTTTTTTCAGGATTCTTTGACGAATAGAAAGCATTTATTTGTAATATAATCTTTTGAAACATAATAACTGTCTTTACTGTAACTTTCGATCAATTTAATGCATCCTTACTGAATAAAATTATAAAATAAATAAAACTTCAGGAGTCGAGTTTGCAGTATGAAGTGTACTCTATCTTATTTGTGTGTGTTTTATCACAAGTAATCACAGGAAGAACAGATGTATGACTACAGAATGCTCAGATGGTGGGAATTTTTTTTTTTTTTTTTACATTATGAAATTAATAAGCATGTCAGGGGCCATGATTATTTACAAAAAAGCATGTTTTTCCTTTTCTCTTATTGTTAATCACACTAAATTAACTTCTGCTGTTCATACGCTGCTCTGGTTTGTTTGTCTTCATGTTAAACCCAGACTGAAGGATACGGTCAGGAACGAGACGAGGCGAATGTGTTCAGGCGGCAGATGGCCGTGTGTTGGCGGGAAGTGTGAATCCGTGTGTGTGTGTGTGTGTGTGTGTGTGTGTGTGTGTGTGTGTGTGTGTGACAGAGGTGAGTCAGGGCCCTGCTGTGCTGTGACTTTGTGGTTGGATGGAACTCTGGGTTAGTGTGTTTCATCTCTGTCCCAAATATCACACACACACACACACACACACACACGCACACACACACACACACACACACACACACACACACACACACACACGCACGCACACACACACACACACGCACACAGACACACACACACAGAAGATGGGAGAAGACGCCACCTCATGAGGATCTCTGAGGGTTTCCTTTGGAGAGAAACAAAAACAGTTTTTGAGTTACAGTCATTCATATAAAGAGAGAGTCCCGCCCCCAAACTTTGCCATTGGATGAGTCAAAACCCCAGTAAATCAGCATATTATAATGATTTCTGAAGGATCATGTGACACTGAAGACTGGAGTAATGATGCTGAAAATTCAGCTTTGATCACGGGAATAAATTACACTTTACTATATATTCACATAGAAAACAGCTGATTTAAATTGGAAAAATATTTCACAATTTTACTGTTTTTAGTCCCGCCCCCAAACTCACACCATTGGTTGAGTCAAAACACCACAGAGATGTTTCTTGAGCAGCAAATCATCATATTATAAGAGATCTCAGAGGCACTCTTCATCCATTAATACTAAGACTTTCTTTTTATCTCTCTCTCTCTTCTATTCTATAGCCTATCTATTAAAAAATAAATAATAATTTACACTGACTAAACTGGGAAGGGTCACATCACTTGCATATGTTGTCCTGTTGTTAGTTTGATTGCTTCTATTGCTCATTTGTAAGTCGCTTTGAATAAAAGCTTCTGCTAAATGGTTAAATATAATGTAATATTAGAGTGATTTCTGAAGGATCATGTGACACTGAATACTGGAGTAATGATGCTGAAAATCCAGCTTTGATCACAGGAATAAATTACACTTTACTATATATTCACATAGAGAATAGATATTTTAAACTGTAATAATATTTCACACTTTTGCCGACTTTATGAATTTTTGATGGAGCCTTTGTGAGCATATTTCTTAATGTGTCTCATGCCCACTGAGTTATACTTACAGTCGTCTCTGCACATTAAACCGGCATAGAAAGTATTTTAACATTGAATAAATGACGCACTTCACCTTTAACAATGCAGAAGGGAATCACCTCGGAGAGAGAGAGAGAGCAGCACTCGGGTATTACAGCTGCTCGTTTAGAGAAGATGTGTCGTCTTAGTGCTCATTTCTGTGCAAAATGTTTCCAATAATAAACCTCACGAACAGATGTTCACCATCTCACTAACACTTTCTTTTCTTGTCGTATAATCAGTTCGCTAAAATGAACTTTTTCAAGTTTGGTCTTAGATGTATCGCTACTCTGCACCTGTTGAAGAGTTGTGTGTTTCACATTAAAACCGGTGCTCTCTCTCTCTCTCTCTCTCTCTCTCTCTCTCTCTCTCTCTCTCTCTCTCTCCAGCTGGGAGAAGAATCCTGCAGACTTTGAGCCTTACCATCTTAAACTGGAGGAATGCATGTCTGCGGACCAGATTCCCACTACGGAGCACATCCAAGGATACGTGAAGAAAGTAAGAAGCTCCTGTTTAGCTTCTTGTAGGAACACATAACCGGGTCATGAATATTCAAATCTGCTCATGCATATCAAAACATTGACAAACATTTGTGCTAAAACTTACTAGTTATCAGTTCAGACCTGCTGTTTTTTTTACCTATAAAGTGGATATTACAGTTTTTTAGGTGTTCAAGCACAAAGTGCTGAAAACCTATTGTAATTGCTATTTGAAAAAAAAAAAAAAACTAAAACGCATCGTGCAGCCCAAACCGTAAGGCCTAGAGACTTGAAACCTGGCCAGGTGGTAGGGCCTCAGTTTGGGGAGAACCTATCAGAGTATGACCCCGATTGGCCCATAGGTGGCGCTACAGCAACCAAAAGTACTAAATTGCTCATAACTCCTAGACCGTTTGACTTAGAATCAAGCTTTTGCACCACTGTGTTCCTTGGCTCAAGACAGACAAGATGTATATCTCGGATTCTCGATTTGAGCAAAAAATTGTTATGGCCAATTTTGTCCAAAACCTACTTTTGCGAACTAGTCCCTGGTTTTTTGCCCGATCGGAACCAAACCAGTGCAGAAATGTTCTCTGGAGTGTGACTATCAATAATTATCGAAAAAAGTTGAAATTTCGATTTCCGGTCGCTAGGGGGAGTAAAATGATCGTTGTGGGAGGAGCCTATTTAACTAAAATGGCTATAACTCGAGAAATAAATGGGATATCTTCACCAAACTTGGTACACATATTTTCGAGTTCAATCTGAGGTCACAGTAAAAAAACAGCGTCGATTGGCCTCATGGTGGCGCTATAACATAAAAAAAAACATTAAAAAGGCTATGACCACCTGACCGTTAGTCCGATTGACTTGAAAATTGGTATGCAGTGTCTTGGTCCATGAGGACATTGGCGTATCTCAAAAAACATGGCCGCCATCGGCCAATGAAGTTCGAGCACCTATGAGACAAGGTTAACGGAGGCCAATCGGAACGAAACTCGATGGACATGTTCGACTCATGGCCCAAAAGGTCTGTAAGAGTTTTGAAAGAAATCGGCCACTAGTTGGCGCTAACGAGTTTTACGACTTTGTAATCACAATATGCATATCATTTGATAGATCTCCTCATGCTGAACAACTATGCCTCTAGAACCATTGCTGGATCGGACCATAGGTGGCGCTATAACTGTTAAAAAGCTTTAAAACCATACATTTCCTATGGTAAATTGACTGTATTGGCTGTAAATGCTTTTTGATGCTTTTGTGCTTAACGGCCTTAACTGCTTGAACACCGCTAAATGCTGCTTGCAGCTTTAATTTTATTCGCTTTTGTACTATTTTCAGAAGTAAGGTGTACATTTTCAAAACTCTTATCACAACAGATCATCAAAAGTGCACTTTTTTCAAACATTTCATCATGTTTTCAATTGTGTTAGTACAATTCACAAAATCACAAAGTATCCTTTTCACCACACAAAATAACTGTTTCATTCACAGTAACTGCCTTTCATAAAGCTCTTATTATCAAACTTTTGATTTGCATCTCTTTTTGTTCAGTTTAATACATTTGTCTATTATTTAATCCAACTGATCTTAATGGTTAATCAATTAATCATTTGGTACACCTATAGATTTCTATAGATATTGATTCTATATACAGTTTGCAATTTCCGATATGGATAACCAAATGTAATGAATTCTTTTTACATAAGTGATTTATAGATAATAACCACCACTATGTTCAAAGTGTGTGTGAGAGAGAAACAGAGAAATTTGCCATTTGTGAAAACACTGTAAAGCAGAATAGAGTATAATGGAGAGGAACCGGTCAATGACTGTAAAACATTAGATTGATTAGAGATGCATCAGTAGAACGGAGACAGATGGCATCAAATACAGCATTTTACATTACAGTATGTATGCCATGTGATATTGTAAACAGATTACCATGGTAGAGACTGCCACATTAAAAGTACTAAATTGAAAGAAGATCATACTGTTGTGTTTCTGTGATTAAACCAAACGTTCTCATTACATATTACAATAATCTTGTGTTTGAAACAATGATTATGTGGACTGAAAAATGTATAACTGTAATGAAAGCATGGGATCATGTTTTGAAAGAATGACTAGCTGTGTTACAAGTGTGATCAGTTTGGATTTTTGTACTAAGAGTTTTGAAAATGTACACCTTACTTGTGAAAATAGTCCCAAAGCGAATAAAAAAACTGCAAATTAATATTTTTAATTATTAATAAGGTGAGCTTGCTGCAGTGCATTATGGGATTTCTAGATTGCTCATTTTTGAGATATCAACCTCAAATTTGGAACACAACTTGTTTAGATGTATGGCTTTGATTTTCTCACAGTTTTAGAGTAAAACTTGTTTTGGAAAATATATATTTCATATCAAATATAAGAAAAAACAGTATTTTTATGAATTTTTTATAATAATGAACTTAAACTTCTGTAACTTTTTTTTACTTCAGTAATAATCTGTCAAGTGTCATCTTTAAAAAGAGACCAAACTTAAGTCTGTGCTTCAAAGCATTCAATATTTCTCATTTTCAGGTCTATGCTCAGAAATTGAATAAATTGATTTTAACAACTGCATGAATATTATTTTAGTACAAAATAAAATACAAAATATTAACTGAAAAACATTATCGGACTAAAATATAGTGCATTACTTTCAATGAAATAAAAAATAATAATAGATTTGATTATTTTTGACCGCCACACTAGCAGCACCAGAGAAAAGCTCACTTGGTTTTGGAACATAGCAATTTGTTAAAACTACAAAATCATAAATCAATATGGTATATCCTTAAAACCCTGTAAGATGCTGTGCAGAATATTTCTGTAAAGCTTTTGATGACTATGTCAGCTAATGCAAAACACCACATTCACTACTATGGTATTTTATTTGATATAAATATTTGTAAGGAGTTGTTAAACTGGAGTAATAATGTTATATATCAATATGAAATCAATTCATATGATAATGAATTAAATTGTATTATTACATGGTTTGGTTGAATTCTACTGTTATTTCGTGACCGTTGCCATGAAAAACAGAGCGTTGCCATGGACTCAGTTCTCACAGGAACGGACTATTTTCTTTAGCGGAAGCAATACAATCGTTTTTAAATCAATAAACTCCTTTTTAAATCAATATGTTGTGTAAAATTATTGATTTATTTGGTAGGTAGCCATGTAATAAGCGGGATAATGTAGAGCGAGGCGGTTGTTATAGCGAATACAACCCCTTCAGGCTGATTCAAGACCCCTCCGCAACCGCCTCGCTCTACATTATACATAATATTTCACTGGTTTTACTGTATTTTTGATCAAATAAATGCAGCCTAGATGAGTATAAGAGACTTCTTTCAGAAAAATCTTACCAGTCACAAACTTAGTGGAACAAAAGTGTCCAATACCTCTTGGAATCACTATATAGATCCCAGTTGCGGTCCACGTTCACCCGTGATTAATCGCAACGATCATCAGCAATGCGATCCTTCCACCCGTCACATCAAACGCGGAAATTATTCACCGACGGAGGAGCCCGGGCGAGAAAAACGGCTTCTTATCTATGCAATTTCATTTGCATCATTGTTGCAAATATAATGACAGGACTCCCGGCGTCAGCGTTCAATATGCATTAAACAATGCCACTGGAAAAGGACGGGCCTGTTCCCGGTTTAATTTCAGAGAAAATAACCTGTGTGATTGTGGTGTGGGCGAAGGCTTCGGATGGAGATAGTGGAGGCAGGCCTCAGGCTGGCCTTTATTAAAGCAGCATAATGGAAAATGGCATCATTAGCATTCCTTGACAGTTAACGATTCAATTTGGTTTGATGAGAATTCAAAGACTGGCTTCGAAACGTGAACTGACAATAAAGTGTGAGATGCTCGTCTGATGTGGGTCAATGGTGGACCGCTGCCATTGTAATCAGTGTGTGCTAATTTCAAATAGATGATGGTGTGGAAGAAAGGAAGTCGCTTTTGCAATATATTGTTTTGAATCGCGTTTTATTATTAGGGTAATGTGGCATATCAATCGGTTTCAATTTTTTTTTTTTTTTTACGATGAGGAAACTGGAAATGAATGAAACTACTTTCTCCAAATGAAATTTCTTACAATATGATGCAACTCAAAGAAAGCCATCGGCGGTGTGAAAAGTTTATCAAATGTTTCAAGATGTCATTGAACTGTTTTGAGAAGATCTGCTAAGTTGGACCAGGATCAAATCAGACAAAGTCATATCCAAAAATATGAAGGCATAGGCTAGTAAACCATTTAATCTCATATTTTCCGGATATGCACTAGTCTGGAATAATTCGATTTTTAAAAATGTTTTTGAAAGAAGTCTCTTCTGTTCACCAAGGCTGCATTTATGTGATCAAAAACTCTTATTAGAATATTATTAGAATTTAAAACAGATGTTTTCTATGTGAATATATAGTAACGTGTAATTTATTCCTGTGATCAAAGCTGTATTTTCAGCATCATTACTCCAGTCTTCAGTGTCACATGATCCTTCAGAAATCACTCTAATATTATTGGTACTCAATTATTAACTGTTTTGCTGATTTTTGAGATAAACTTTTGAATGGTACTACAGTATCACGGTTTCCACAAAAATATGAAGCAGCACAACTGTTTTCAACACTGATAATAATCATAATGTTTCTTGAGCGGCAAATCATCATGTGACACTGGAGTATTGGATGCTGAAATAAAAAAGTTCTTTAATATTTCACTATATTACTGTTTTCATTCAAATAAATGCAGCCAAATGCATCCACAATAGTGATAATATTCCTTGATAATTCAGAGCTGAAATTCTGTCTTGTGTGAGAAGGCTTTTCATATGATAATGAGTTGTGCTTGGCTTTCCTTATTGTCGGCTACTGTAAACAATCTCATTGTTTGAGCAGGATAAATCCGCAACAACCAGACTAGCATGGAAATTCATGTTTGTCTAAACTGGCATTGATTTTTCAGCAACAACAAAAAAAATACAGTCAAACCAAAAATTATTCAGAAACCAGATATAATGGTTATTTCACTAGTGTGTGCAGGACACTATAGTTCATTTATGTAAGTGAGGAGAGCAAAGTAAAGAAAACTGTGACATATTACACCCAAAAATTCTTCATACATGTAAAATTTATAAAAATTTGGGACCAAATATTATTCCTCCACTTTGAGCTGATCTTGTTTTGCTTAAATGTTTTTTCTGTAATTGCTAATGTGACTTTTTACACACAGACTGAACAACATGAAGCATTGCTTGGTCACTGGTTGAGCTAAACTGGTATTATCTAATTGTGTAGTTAAATTTAACAGCTGACAGATATTCAACATAATTCATGTGTGAGTCTAACAGAAGGATGGACAAAACCAGTCAAATATCCACTGATCTGATAACTGTTGCCATTTACTAAACTATAGCGAATAAACTGTGATAATGTGAGAAATGTTATAATAAATGTAGGTTTGACTGTATAGTCAAGCTGGACTGAGACGCTATTTTCTTCTGGAAACAAACTTTGTTGCATTATTTTCCTGTTATCTCTGTAAAGCTGCTTTGAAACTCTCTGTAATGTAAAAAGTGCTGTATAAATAATCTGACTTGACTTGATTTGAGTGTCTCTCTCTCCTCAGCAGATCCAGGACGCTGCGGATCAGGGCATCATGTTCGCGGGCTTCATCCAGGAGCCGGCGGGTCTTCGCCCACATGTGTCCCGACACGGAGAACCAGAGGAACCCTCTCTCTCCCTGCACTCAAGCCCCAGCTCGCTGCACGGATCCGGGCTCACGCCGAGCCCCAGTCCCCTGGAGGAGCCGGAGCCCGAAGACCAGAACCAAGGGGAAAACGAGGGAGAAGAGCCTTCAGAAGGAGGAGGAGAAGATGATCTCTCTGTTGAGACGTCAGCCGTGTTGAAATCAGGACCTGGTGAAACACAGCAACACAACAACAACGACACGGCCAAAGTCAAAGACACAGCCGAGAGAGCCAGCCGGGTCACGCTGAGTAAGAGCGGTGGGTCGATCATCTTTATCCTTTAATCAAAACGAAATCTCAAGAAGTTTTAGTTTCGGCATAAAGTGCTGGCAAGCATATTTGTGATAATATTCTATATATTTCTCTATTTATATATATATAAACTGTACGCCACTCTTCAAAAGTTTGTGGTCGTAAGATGTTTTTGATGAAGTCTCTTATGCTGAAAAATGCAGTAAAAATACAGTAAAAATTGTTCAATTCAAAATAGCTGTTTTCTATGTGAATATCTAGTAAAGTGTAATTTATTCCTGTGATTTTCAGCATCATTACTCCAGTCTTCAGTGTCACATGATCCTTCAGAAATCACTCTAATATGATGATTTGATGCTCAAGAAACATTTATGATTATTATCAATGATCAGATTTTTTTTTCAACCACACATGGTAAAAATTGCCTTTAGAAATCAATATTTTATTTCTATAATATCACTAAACACTCATTACGTGTTCTTGTATTCGGACATTTAATTGGCGTTTTATTTATCAATTATTGGTCCATTTACATGATGTGATGTGCAGTTTTTTTGGTGAAACTAGTCAAAACATCCACTGTATCGGCATGAAAATCACTGCGATATTCACAATGTTGCTCAGCTTTAATGTCGACGGCGTAATCCCTAATCCCAGCTGATTTTCTTGAAGCGTTGATGAGTTAGATAGATCATAAATCATCTGACTTCTGGATGTCACACACTGTGAAAGCATCTCACTGGCTTTTTTTTGTCTCAAGAAAAGCATTGTCAGAGTTTTGACGTATGGGATTGGGAACATTTGGCATTTACAAAAACCCACACAGCGGGTGCTAGATTAGGCTTTGTTCACCCTTCTTTTTTCCGCTAGTAACCAGATGGCAAACCTCATTCTCAACATTAGCAAGGGAGGCGTTTCTTGCAAAAACTGTGGCATTGTGCACAGAGTTCACCGTAGCATGTGAATGATGCATGCTGGGAGTCCTGTGCCCGAGTCTCTGCATGTGGAATGATCATATGGACTCACGCTACACCAATTTTTCTCATTCAGGCACAAAATGACAGATGCCAGGAGTCGTTTGGCACAGCGCTGTGTCTTTATGACTTATCGCCGCTGCTGATAAATATAGTCATTCCCCGCTCAAATGCCTCTAATGCTCCTGGAGATCATATATAAAGCATAATGGCGCTGGTCAGCAGTGGGAAATGCTCGGAGGTTTGTCAAAGGAAGGGTTTTTCGTCCCGCAGTGAAGCTGGAAAGCCATTGAGTGAACCCTGCGTTCACAAAGAAAAGCACGGTTATTGTGTTTCATGCACAGCAGTGATTCAAAGTGCTTTACATCTAAAATAAGGGATGATGGCCAGGCCACCATATCGGTATCGGCCCATATATGTTTGTTTTTAATGTTTTTAATGATAAGAAAACTCGGCTGATATATTAAAGCCGATAAATAATGGATTATTTCCTTCAGCTGAGACACAATTATGGTTTTGAATGGCTTGAAATATGATTGGATTCACTTCAGAAAAGGAAAATACAGTAAAGTGCATATCGGCTACACAAAATTATAATGAGAACATCAATATAATTGTGTGCTTGCGACATGGCTTTTAATGGTGAGACTTGTGTTTTTGTAATCATGCTCTCAAAAATTATATAAAAATTTGGATTTAGATTTATCGGGCAAAATATCGGTTATCGGCTTTCAAATATAAAGAATTATCGGTTATCTGTATCGGCACATTTTTTATATTTGTGCATCCCTAACTAAGTTGAAAATTAAAAGGGCAATATTCTGCGTTGATGCATTTTAAAACAAAATAAAAAATATAAGAAATAAGAAACTGAAAGTAAGACCATTAAGATTATGTAACTATTTTAATGTTCAGGTTGTAGCCCTAAAACTATGGAGAAGAATGAGTTTTTTGGGGTTTCCAAGGGAATTTCTGGTTTTGCATCATATTTTTTAACAGTAGAAGAAAGTTAAAGATTTGAAATAAAACAATGCATTGCAGTAAAATGGTTGGAATAAAGTGAAGTTGGGTAGTTAACCAAAAAAAGGGCACAGAACAGGTACATCTGACATATTTTAGAGCAATTGAACTAAAAATGAACAGTGATGATTGTTAAAACTGTCAAATGCATTGTTTTAACACACGATTCATAAGGGAATTCAGTGCAAATGCAAAAATCCGACAAGCCAAAGTTTCTCGAGTTCAAAAACATCTATTTATATCCGGGACCTTCACAATCAGCCGATGGGATGCAATCCACATCCGAATATTTCCATAGTTATCAGCTCCTCTGTAGACGGAGGTCAGGACTTTTTGGGGATGTGTTTGGGTGTTGATATGATGCAATTCAAGTGCGGATTAGGCAAGCGCTTGATGGCATGTCACGTTCCTTGGCAGTGCTAACCGCAGATATCCAGCGAGTTCGACCTTGTAGAAAGGGTTAAGAGGGATCATATAGAGCTTGAAGGGGTCGTTTGTGTGCTTGTTTCTGCACTGAACATCCAACGCTTTACCAAGTCCATCTGGAAGTTAGCCAACGTCACAGAGACACTGGCTTTCATGTGTGAAGAGCATTAAATATTTAATTAAAACATATACACTGTCACCATTGAACCACTGGACAAGAACAAAGTTTTTTGCAACTTTTTAACTGTAAAAATACTGTGAAAATACTAAAACCTGAATGTTTAACTAAAGCATACTGCAATGATTTGAGTAAATAAATAATAATAATTCATTAATAAGCATACATTAAGGTCAGTATAACAATGATTTAAACTAGTGTTCAAACATTTGGGGCCAGTACGTTTTTTTTTTGTTGTTGTTTTTTTTTTGCAAGGATGCATTAAATTGATCAACAAAATATTTGTTTTAAATAAATGCTGTTCTTTTGAACTTTCTATTCATCAGAGAATCCATAAAAAAAGCAGCTCAACTGTTTTCAACAGTGATATTTACATTTATTCATTTAGCTGACGCTTTAATCCAAATTTATGATATAATAATAAATGTTCTTGAGCATCAAATCCTCATATGAGAGTGATTTCTGAAGGATCATGTGACACTGAAGACTGGAGTAATGATGCTAAAAATTCAGCTTTGATCACAGGAATAAATTACACTTTACTATATATTCACAGAGAAAACAGCTATTTTAAATTGTAATAATATTTCACAATTTTTAATGTATTTTTGATCAAATAAGTGCAGCTTTGGTGAGCAGAAGAAACTCTTTCAAAACCAACCCCTACAAATAGTAGTGTATAATTACTTTACATTTTAAATATGTAATTATAATATGTGTATATATATAATAAAATATAAATATAAATAATATAAAAGTAATAAAAAAAATGAGAGGGAAAGGTAAACAACTGTCATGAAAATAACAATACAAAAAAAATCTTAATGGCTCTTCGTTTAAATTATAATTTGATAACAATAAAAAAAAAATCTAAATGGCTTTTCGTTTAAATTATAATTTGATAACAATAAAAACAATCTAAATGGCTCTACGTTTAAATTATAATTTGACCTTTTTTTGCAGCCCTCCTTATCTATAAAAAGGCGAAAATAAACTAAAAATCAGTGTGTAATAAAGCGATGCGCATGTACTGTGGACATTACAGGAATTGAGTTTACAGGAAGACTAACTGAGGAACCTGCTGTACCCGAGCTGAAGTAAAACAACAAATAATGATTAATCCTTGCTGGGATTTGTGCTTTAAGTGCTCAGAAAGCCATTCAGATCGTTCTCCCTCTCATCCGCTTCTCTTGGTCCCGTCAGATGAGGCTAATGACTCAATGCAGAGGCAATCTAAATGATCGCTGCCAGAACAAAAGTGCATCCATATTTATCTTTTTGGTCAATTTCCCATTAGTTCTGAAAATAGGGAGGTTTTAGGAGGTAAGCCAAGCACACAAACAAATTCATCTTGGACTATGGTGATCCATTAGGTCCACTCTCGTTCTCTTTGAGGCACAGGGTAAACAGCGTTTTGTTTTCCAGCCAAATGTAATCTCATTGAGAAGAACGGATGGTCAATTCTGGTCTAGTGAGAAACGGCGGTCCTAAATACTCGTTCGAGATTGCCACTACATCAGCTAATTTCCCTAATTACTCACCTCCGCTAGACCAGGACACCAGCTAATTAGCCCATCTACAAGCTAATTAATTAAGTGCATGTGAAGGGCAACAGTGAAGAAACCCGCACTTCACAAAGCAACGGATCTCATAACCCTTCTGACAAGACCAGCTCGAGTCTGGGTTATGATGGTTATTCTGGCTTAGACCGAATGGTTTGCATCTCGCAATTCTGACATCTTTTCTCAGAATTGTGAGATATAAACTCGCAATTGCGAGTTATCAGGCCAATTCTATAGGGGGAAAAAGACTAACTTTTTTCCCCTCAGAATAGTTTATATCTCACAATTCTGACTTTACAACATGCAATTGCGACTTTATATCTCGCAATTCTAAACTTTACAACCTGCAATGGCGATTTTATATCACGCAATTCTAACTTTATATCTCGCAATTCTGAGAAATAAAGTCAGAATTGGGAGATGTAAACTCGCAATTGTGAGAAAAAAAGTCAGAATTGGGAGATAAAAAGTCGCAATTACCTTTTTTATTTTTCATTCTGTGGCGGAAACAAGCTTCCATAGATACGGGAGAGCTGGGACAGTTGAAACACTTTTCAGATAAACGTCGGTTTCTAAGATAAGGTTACAGAAAGATTTTTTATTATTATTATTTTTATCAACAACTCACATGTGTTCTCTTAGTATCATGTGTTATTCGGTAGAAATATAGAATGATTTAAGTAAAAATTTACTTTGAATGGTAGTTGTGCTTTGTTTCAATCGTCCCGCCAGAGCGAGATAAGAAGACCACCACCAATTTCCATGAAGCAATTGATCCTGAACAGTTTTGGATTTTGGCGTTCACTTGCACTGTAAAAAAAATATGCCTCTCCAACATAAACATTTCTAGTGACCCGTTGCACCTAAAATTTTTAGTTGGCCCAATTGAAGTTGCGGAAACCAACTTTTTTGTGTTGTGCTGACTGCATATAGACTGTGTTGTGACCCCTGCATATAGACTGAACTTGAAATAGAATGTTGTGTCAATTAAATATTTTCTGTTGACTAAACATAGCTTGTTGGGTTCGGCCAACTAAAGTTAAGTTTTCTAAACTACAACCAATAAGTTCAGCCAACTAAATTGGTGTTTTGAAAATCAAATTTTTAAGCCACCATTGTGGTGATCAGGGTTTGCTTTAGTTGGGCTCGTGACCCTTAAACTGTTAACATTAAATTTTGTTTAGCAGTTGTATCTGAGTTATAACTGCCAGATGATCAAAGAGAAAAGGTGATCTGACGGTGTTGGCAATGTTCTGACATAATCATCACTTGACTTGCATCACAAAACTCATTTAGAGCCTAATCTCTGATTTTAAATGTATAATGTTGATTACAACATCACAGTGATTCTACAGTACAAAATCTAGAAATTTCTAAACAATCAAAAGGATTTCTTAAAAGTTGTTCTAATAAAAAAACAAACATTTTTTTTAGGCACAGACATAAAGAATCAGTGTATTAATCTCAACAATGGTGACAAACAGAATATTCAATTAGGAAAAGGATATTACTAAGACATTTCAGATCATAATTTAATCATACCGCAATGCATGATGGGAGCCATGAATGAGTTTTGATTGGTGGCACCCAAAATGCACTGCAACATGCTTTATTATTGTCACCATTGTTGAGATTCACAGGCTGATTATTGATGTCAGTGTGTCTAAAAAAAAAATTCAGAGTGTTTTGATCAGAAAAACTTTAAAGAAATGTAATACTAAAAATGCTGAAAATCGTTTGCTATAGGATCACTAAAAAAACTCTCAAGTGATGATTATGTCAAAATATAACCAACACCATCGGAATCATCTTTTCTCTTTGATCATCTGGCAGTTATAACTCAGATACAACTTCCAAACAAAATTTAATGTTAACAGTTTAAGGGTCACAAGCCCAACTAAAGCAAACACTGATCACCATAATGGTGACTTAAAATTCGATTTTCTTTAGTTGGCTGAACTTATTGGATGTAGTTTAGAAAACTTAACTTTAGTTGGCCGAACCCAACAAGCTATGTTTAGTCAACAGAAAATATTTAATTGACACAACATTCTATTTCAAGTTCAGTCTACATGCAGGGGTAGTCAGCACAACACAAAAAAAGTTGGTTTCCGCAACTTCAATTGGGCCACCTAAAAATTTTAGGTGCAACGGGTCACTAGAAATGTTTATGTTGGAGAGGCATATTTTTTTTTACAGTGTGTACGGTGGCTCTGAATTGTCAAAACACCTCTCAAAATGCTTGCTGCGGATGAGAAAAACACAGAAAATTAAACCCGATCCGAATCGTTTTCATGATTGACACAACGTGAGGTCGTATTTATTTTTTAACGTGCGAAAATTTCAGACGAGAAATTACTTTACTGTGCATACACACCGCCGCCGACTTGAGCGGCAAAGAAGCTCCGGCCAAAAAGTACGGGGAAGCTTGTTGACGCTTTGGGCCGCTCTGACGTAGCAGGGAGAAGAGAAGTGTCACAACATGAAATGTAAACAGAAAAAACAAGCAATACATTGACACTAGAAACCTTTTATAATGACAGCCTTTTTATAACCATTTTGGTCACATTTGGTAAAAAAAAAAAATTTGTTATTATTATTATTTGCATGTATTGCAGTTGGTCAAATCGGTGTTACCGTGAGCAAATGAATTGCGCTCCCGCTTAAAACGAGCGTTCGTAAATATTTCCAATAAAAGTTGCGCTCATCCTCAAATGTGTATCAGTGGATCGTTATGGATCATCGCGAAGTTGTTGTGTTTGGTGCTGCTGTATTGTATTTGCGGAGAATACGTCGGACTCAGAGATTTTGGGTTCATGACACCCTCCCGGACCGTTATCAATATGCAAACAACGTCATAGCATAAATGATAGGAAACCCAGCAACGCCGATGATTAGCTTCTCTCCTAATGTTTTGGTAGGAACGAAAGTTTACATCGTATGTTTCTCCGGAATCAGCCGGCGCGAAGGACGTCTGTAATCCGATTGGTTGCTGGCGTTTTGCCGCTGAACCGCGTCATAGCTCATTACCATAAAGTAGAGTTACCTTTCAACTTTCTGATCGACGCTCAAAACGCCCGAAACGCGACGCCGATGGATTTGCCGCTCCTTGCAGCGGAGAGAAGCCAGCTTCCATTGAAAATGAATGACTTCCGGCCGCTTTGGAAGCTCAAGTCGGCGGCGGTGTGTACGTACAGTTAGACTAAATGGCCATTACCACTTTTCTCTGCCATTAAACGAAATCAATGTTTCACATGTCCACAGGTGCGGAGCTGTTCGGGTTGTTTAACTACCCGGGCCGCCGCGAGGGTCAGTTTAAGTACTACACGGTTAAAGTGCCTCTACGAGTGCAACCGCAGGGCGAGGGCATCTGCACGCTGGAGGCGAACTGGCTCGATCACATGACCCAACACTTCAACAACGGAGCTTCACTAGTGGACGGATACTTTCAGCTGGCCAGAGACAACGGTGAGTTACTGTGATGCTACTGAAATTCAAAGAATAAGACATTTACTTTTGTTCACACACACTAGATGCCATCAGTAAACCATGAGACTTTGATATACACCATGGTTCTAAAGATAAGACTAAATGAGGCAAGGGTGTCGAGTTACATTCAAGCTATTTTAAAGCATGAAGAATTTTTTATTTATTTTTTTTCTGTGTGTTTTTGTTTTTAAATATGTAATTTTGGTGATCAAAGATGAGTTTTAAGGGATGAAATTATTGACTACAGGGGGACTATAAAAATCACCATAATACCATATAAATACATAATGGGAAAAATAGTAATACAATGTTTGTTTTTCTTTTTTTAACAGATTTTTTTTATTTAGTTATTTAATTATTAAAATGTATTTTTAGGGTTTTTTTATTGTTGTGTTTCCCATTTTATATGTATGACATATAATGTTACATACATACCCAGTTTTTAATATCATATTGCAAAATACAACATTGTATTACCATGTTTTGTAAAATGTCATTAAAAAGTGGAATAAATTATATGCATAAAATGCAAAATTGACTTAAAACATTTTCTAAATTAAATATATCACTAAATACATAAGAACAAAAATAATAATAAAATGTATAAAATAAAAATCTGAATATTAGATTTCTTGTTAAATGTAATGCATTTGTAAAAACACTAAACTGAATTAATACATTAATTCCAAAATGGGAAACACAACAATAAAAAAATAACTAAATATAAATTTTAAAAAGAAAAAAAAGAAAAACAAACATTGTATTACTATTTTTCCCATTATGTATTTCTATGGTATTATGGCGATTTTTAAAAAAACCCTGTAGTCAATAATTGTATCCCTTAAAACTCATCTTTGATCACCAAAATTACATATTTAAAACGTTTTTTCCTTGAAAAAAAATTTCTTCATGCCTTAAAATATCTTGAATGTAACTCGACACCCTTGCCTCATTTAGTATGCGCGGTTCTATGAATATGCAAATGAGCCCCGCCTCCACTCACTCACTCAGCTCAGAGATCCACTGGTTGGCGATCACACGTTGATCTGATTGGTTACAAGGTCGTTTATGACGTCAGAAACACCAGCGATTTCAAACCGTGTTTTTGAGACTGTCTTTGATTCACTGCAGTTTTAAGCAGAAAATACTCAGCATGAATTTACACATCTTAAACGCCACATAGGCATATAAACAACATTAAAAGCTTGATTTTTCACCACAGGAGGTTAAAACCTAATACATTTATTAAAAGTATCTTCTAACAAATGGATCAGTGATTCTAAAAAAAAGAAAAGTGATTAGTTTGATATTGTTCCTTATTTTATTCTGACTCATTAATTAATCATCCTATTATTAAAATACCTTGTGGGGTTTGAGCACTGAAAGCCTTTTCAGAAAGCAATTCAACATGAGATCTTTAGTGTGGATCTTATTGCACTGTGGGAAATGCACTGGTGGTTTGGGTTCTGCTTCGCTTCTTTGATGGCTGGCCGAGTATAAGCCGTTTTGTGGCTGGGTTATAACATCGGGGACCCGGGGAAAGGAGGGTGTTTGTCATCGTTTAGGGCTTTCTGGATCTTGAAGTGGTAATGATGTGGCAAGAGAACGTGTGCAGCGGTAGCAATGACGCAAAACCCAAGCCTCTTATTAGTTAATTAACTTATTTTAATGACTCCCCTGTTCACTCAGAAAACCCCTGCCAAGTGCAAATCCACCGAGGGAAATCCTGAAGTAATCACTAAGCAAAGACAGGAATTAATTCGATTTTTTATACTTGCTGAGAAAAATAAACGTAGTGTTCCTCAGAAAGCTCTGCGTTCACACTGCCAGCAACTTTGCTCCATGTTACACTTAGGGCGGTCACTTTACGTTCGAAAATCGATTGCACAATCGATCGGACCAACCAACACAAGTTTCGAAAACGAGAATAGGGAATCGATTTTAGCAGCCTTTTTTTTTAACCAAAAATGTGTTTTAGGTGGACAGATCAATACAGGACACAGAATGCTGGAAAATAACAATGTATTTTCTGTTAACCTTTTTAATATTCGCTATTACTTCAATGCAAGTGAACAAGCGCGCCGTTATTTGTTGCGTAGTGACGTGTGTGTGTGAGACGTGTGTGTTCAAGTGAGCCAGAAATGCACAGATTCTGCATGAGTTGCGTATTTGCACTAAATCCGCACAGATTTGTCTTACACGAACTTCCCCAGCAAAGTGAGTAAACACAGAAACACGCCAGACTGGCTCGTGATTTGACAGCGTTTCCCGCCAAAGTTCATTTGTACACGCATCTGGCGAGTCGAGGGAGTTAATCTCAATCCCTGAATGTTGCGCTCCTGTTTGTCATTGTGCTGAAACTTCACGCCAGTAAATCATCAGGAATATTGCTGACTTGTGCGTCTCAAGCGCCTCTTTACGCTCGTCCTAACGCCTGTGTTAGGTGTCCGTGGATTTGCCTGTATTTGGTGTTGAAAATGGAAACGTCTTTAGACATGGAAAATCAATTTTACAATCTATTCAATGAACACTAAAGTCTCAAATCGAACAGGATTTTTTCACAAAAGTGACAGCGCTAGTTGCAATCCGTTTTCTTGCATTTTGGAGGGAAACTAAACATAAAGGAAATCAGAACATAAACCGGCTAATATTCGTGATGAACGAGAAACTGGCTTTCATGGCTATTATGGGGAACGCATAGGCACGAGTCTAGGAAACCATTCAGGCTTTATAGGAATTATAGGAAAGTTGCTGACCGCTAAAATAACTTCATCTGGAGTGTGTTTCCCGTATAACGCTGTAACTCGCTGCTTCACTACTATAGTGCGATGCATCGTTGGAGAAATCAACTATAGTCACGACTGTTTCCCGAAACCATATTGTCGCAAATTGGTCGTTCAACCACGTTGGTTAATGATGTCACGCAGGTTATGGAGTAATAACTTATTTTAATAAAACTGTTTGAGATCTAATTAACGCTAGATGTTTTGCTATAAATTACAGACATGCATCTGAGGACTATTTCTAATTTTTCTCAGTTATTTTGCTTTATTTCCAGATTCAATCTTCGGCTCGTTCTCGTTCACTAGAGCTCGTTCACACACACTAGAGCTCGTTCACACACACTAGAGCTCGTTCACACACACTAGAGCTCGTTCACACACACTAGAGCTCGTTCACACACACTAGAGCTCGTTCACACACACACTAGAGCTCGTTCACACACACTAGAGCTCGTTCTCACACACTAGAGCTCGTTCACACACACTAGAGCTCGTTCACACACACACTAGAGCTCGTTCACACACACTAGAGCTCGTTCACACACACAAGAGCTCGTTAACACACACACTAGAGCTCATTCACACACACTAGAGCTCGTTCACACACACTAGAGCTCGTTAACACACACACTAGAGCTCGTTCACACACACTAGAGCTCGTTCACACACACTAGAGCTCGTTCACACACACTAGAGCTCGTTCACACACACACTAGAGCTCGTTCACACACACTAGAGCTCGTTCACACACACTAGAGCTCGTTCACACACACTAGAGCTCGTTCACACACACTAGAGCTCGTTCACACACACTAGAGCTCGTTCACACACAAAGAGCTCGTTCACACACACTAGAGCTCGTTCACACACACTAGAGCTCGTTCACACACACTAGAGCTCGTTCACACACACTAGAGCTCGTTCACACACACTAGAGCTCGTTCACACACACTAGAGCTCGTTAACACACACACTAGAGCTCGTTCACACACACTAGAGCTCGTTCACACACACTAGAGCTCGTTCACACACACTCGAGCTCGTTCACACACACACTAGAGCTCGTTCACACACACTAGAGCTCGTTCACACACAAAGAGCTCGTTAACACACACACTAGAGCTCGTTAACACACACACTAGAGCTCGTTCACACACACTAGAGCTCGTTCACACACACTAGAGCTCGTTCACACACACTAGAGCTCGTTCACACACACTAGAGCTCGTTCACACACAAAGAGCTCATTCACACACACTAGAGCTCGTTCACACACACTAGAGCTCGTTCACACACACTAGAGCTCGTTCACACACACTAGAGCTCGTTCACACACACTAGAGCTCGTTCACACACACTAGAGCTCGTTAACACACACTAGAGCTCGTTCACACACACTAGAGCTCGTTCACACACACTAGAGCTCGTTCACACACACTAGAGCTCGTTCACACACACTAGAGCTCGTTCACACACAAAGAGCTCATTCACACACACTAGAGCTCGTTAACACACACTAGAGCTCGTTCACACACACTAGAGCTCGTTAACACACACTAGAGCTCGTTAACACACACTAGAGCTCGTTCACACACACTAGAGCTCGTTCACACACACTAGAGCTCGTTCACACACACTAGAGCTTGTTCACACACACTAGAGCTCGTTCACACACAATAGAGCTCGTTCACACACACTAGAGCTCGTTCACACACACTAGAGCTCGTTCACACACAAAGAGCTCATTCACACACACTAGAGCTCGTTCACACACACTAGAGCTCGTTCACACACACTAGAGCTCGTTCACACAAGAGCTCGTTCACACACACTAGAGCTCGTTCACACACAAAGAGCTCGTTAACACACACACTAGAGCTCGTTCACACACACTAGAGCTCGTTCACACACACTAGAGCTCGTTCACACACACTAGAGCTCGTTCACACACACTAGAGCTCGTTCACACACACTAGAGCTCGTTCACACACACTAGAGCTCGTTCACACACACTAGAGCTCGTTCACACACACACTAGAGCTCGTTCACACACACTAGAGCTCGTTCACACACACACTAGAGCTCGTTCACACACACTAGAGTTCGTTCACACACACTAAAGCTCGTTCACACACACTAGAGCTCGTTAACACACACACTAGAGCTCGTTCACACACACTAGAGCTCGTTCACACACACTAGAGCTCGTTCACACACACTAGAGCTCGTTCACACACACTAGAGCTCGTTCACACAAGAGCTCGTTCACACACACTAGAGCTCGTTCACACACAAAGAGCTCGTTAACACACACACTAGAGCTCGTTCACACACACTAGAGCTCGTTCACACACACTAGAGCTCGTTCACACACACTAGAGCTCGTTCACACACACTAGAGCTCGTTCACACACACTAGAGCTCGTTCACACACACTAGAGCTCGTTCACACACACTAGAGCTCGTTCACACACACACTAGAGCTCGTTCACACACACTAGAGCTCGTTCACACACACACTAGAGCTCGTTCACACACACTAGAGTTCGTTCACACACACTAAAGCTCGTTCACACACACTAGAGCTCGTTAACACACACACTAGAGCTCGTTCACACACACTAGAGCTCGTTCACACACACTAGAGCTCGTTCACACACACTAGAGCTCGTTCACTAGAGCTCGTTCACACACACTAGAGCTCGTTCACACACACTAGAGCTCGTTCACACACACTAGAGCTCGTTCACACACACTAGAGCTCGTTCACACACACTAGAGCTCGTTCACACACACTAGAGCTCGTTCACACACACTAGAGCTCGTTCACACACACACTAGAGCTCGTTCACACACACTAGAGCTCGTTCACACACACTAGAGCTCGTTCACACACACTAGAGCTCGTTCACACACACTAGAGCTCGTTCACACACACTAGAGCTCGTTCACACACACTAGAGCTCGTTCACACACACTAGAGCTCGTTCACACACACACTAGAGCTCGTTCACACACACTAGAGCTCGTTCACACACACTAGAGCTCGTTCACACACACTAGAGCTCGTTCACACACACACTAGAGCTCGTTCACACACACTATAGCTCGTTCACACACACTAGAGCTCGTTCTGACACACTAGAGCTCGTTCACACACACTAGAGCTTATTCACACACACTAGAGCTCGTTCACACACACTAGAGCTCGTTCACACACACTAGAGCTCGTTCACACACACTAGAGCTCGTTCACACACACTAGAGCTCGTTCACACACACTAGAGCTCGTTCACACACACTAGAGCTCGTTCTCACACACTAGAGCTCGTTCACACACACTAGAGCTCGTTCACACACACTAGAGCTCGTTCACACACACTAGAGCTCGTTCACACACACTAGAGCTCGTTCACACACACTAGAGCTCGCTCACACACACTAGAGCTCGTTCACACACACTAGAGCTTATTCACACACACTAGAGCTCGTTCACACACACTAGAGCTCGTTCTGACACACTAGAGCTCGTTCACACACACTAGAGCTTATTCACACACACTAGAGCTCGTTCACACACACTAGAGCTCGTTCACACACACTAGAGCTCGTTAACACACACTAGAGCTCGTTCACACACACACTAGAGCTCGTTCACACACACTATAGCTCGTTCACACACACTAGAGCTCGTTCTGACACACTAGAGCTCGTTCACACACACTAGAGCTTATTCACACACACTAGAGCTCGTTCACACACACTATAGCTCGTTCACACACACTAGAGCTCGTTCACACACACTAGAGCTCGTTCACACACACTAGAGCTCGTTCACACACACTAGAGCTCGTTCACACACACTAGAGCTCGTTCACACACACTAGAGCTCGTTCACACACACTAGAGATCGTTCACACACACTAGAGCTCGTTCACACAAGAGCTCGTTCACACACACTAGAGCTCGTTCACACACGCTAGAGCTCGTTCACACACAAAGAGCTCGTTAACACACACTAGAGCTCGTTCACACACACTAGAGCTCGTTCACACACACTAGAGCTCGTTCACACACACTAGAGCTCGTTCACACACGCTAGAGCTCGTTCACACACACTAGAGCTCGTTCACACACACTAGAGCTCGTTCACACACACTAGAGCTCGTTCACACACACACTAGAGCTCGTTCACACACACTAGAGCTCGTTCACACACACACTAGAGCTCGTTCACACACACTAGAGCTCGTTCACACACACTAAAGCTCGTTCACACACACTAGAGCTCGTTAACACACACACTAGAGCTCGTTCACACACACTAGAGCTCGTTCACACACACTAGAGCTCGTTCACACACACTAGAGCTCGTTCACACACACTAGAGCTCGTTCACACACACTAGAGCTCGTTCACTAGAGCTCGTTCACACACACTAGAGCTCGTTCACACACACTAGAGCTCGTTCACACACACTAGAGCTTGTTCACACACACTAGAGCTTGTTCACACACACTAGAGCCCGTTCACACACACTAGAGCTCGTTCACACACACTAGAGCTCGTTCACACACTAGAGCTCGTTCACACACACTAGAGCTCGTTCACACACACTAGAGCTCGTTCA
Source organism: Rhinichthys osculus (assembly GCA_029959095.1). Classification (NCBI taxonomy): domain Eukaryota; kingdom Metazoa; phylum Chordata; class Actinopteri; order Cypriniformes; family Leuciscidae; genus Rhinichthys; species Rhinichthys osculus. The sequence continues at coordinate 1,772,835 of JARWKJ010000016.1, read as the reverse complement.
CACACACTAGAGCTCGCTCACACACACTAGAGCTCGTTCACACACACTAGAGCTCGTTCACACACACACTAGAGCTCGTTCACAAACACTAGAGCTCGTTCACACACACTAGAGCTCGTTCACACACACTAGAGCTCGTTCACACACACTAGAGCTCGTTCACACACACTAGAGCTCGTTCACACACACTAGAGCTCGTTCACACACACACTAGAGCTCGTTCACACACACTAGAGCTCGTTCACACAAGAGCTCGTTCACACACACTAGAGCTCGTTCACACACGCTAGAGCTCGTTCACACACACTAGAGCTCGTTCACACACACTAGAGCTCGTTCACACACACTAGAGCTCATTCACACACACTAGAGCTCGTTCACACACACTAGAGCTCGTTCACACACGCTAGAGCTCATTCACACACGCTAGAGCTCGTTCACACACACTAGAGCTCGTTCACACACACTAGAGCTCGTTCACACACACTAGAGCTCGTTCACACACACTAGAGCTCGTTCACACTGAATGTCAGCTTGCTTATTTTGCTCAAGATCAGGATTTATTGAGTCCACATGTCATGCAAACACAACTGCTTCTAACTGCAGGTCGGGATCTGTCGCTCAAACACACAACTCTGCGATGCTGTTTGCGAATGTTCGTTAGAACGATGGTTTCGGGAAACACAGACTCGTTAAACTGCTGATAACGATGGAACTTGTGACCATAGTTGCTAACGATACTTTCGGGAAACACACCCCTGGTCAATTACACCTATTTAAATCAAGGAAAGGGAGGCACAGCCTACAAAAAATTGAGGTGAAAAATTAAAATTAAAATGGGAGAAGGATGGTTTAATGTTAATAAAATTTCCAGTTATTCGTTTAATGTCTCAGAATGTGTATTTCTTGTTTGTAATTTCACCACTGTAAGTGTAACCACCGCGCGCTTCTTCCCCGAATGTGCAGAATCTGCGAAACGCGAGTCTGAGAGGATTGAGAAAAGGAGAGGGAGGCAAATCCATATAGCCGGAGACTTCGTAAAAAAAAAAAAAAAAAAAAAAAGAGCCAATCGAGACGTAAATTATGTGATGTTAGTTTGAACTGCTAACCCTAGACTTCTCTCAATAAACAGCGTTTTTTTTCCGTCAACTTAAAAAATGTATCAATCCAAAACAAATTTTTAAGTGCAAACATGTTGAAAATTAGCTGATTAAATGATAAGATATTTCCACATAAAAGTGGGTTCTTCAGCGTAGCACAGCCTCTTCTCAATTGACATCCATATTTATAAAACAAAACAGCATCTACCGCGGCGTTACGCTTGTTTCTGCTTAGGTTGCAGGCTTGCCTTCAAGTGGCTTTGATTGAAATTTATGGGATGTCGCTTTGTCGCTGCGTGTCGCTGACTGTGTTCAATGCAAATCTGTGAGATTCATTCAATGCAAATCTATTGCTGTTTTATCTATTCCAGGCAACAAAAACTCCAATAGCTTAGAAAAGTACATCTCGATTTAACAAACCAGGTGATATGAGGGATCATTCATGTCCGTAAGTTAAGAAATTGGCATCTAATACTTAGTAAATTAACTGTGACTATATGAGCAATAGTTATACTTGTGCTTGACTTAGCAAAGACCACTAATAAACTGCTTTAAAATGTAATGCATGACGAACTAAAATATATTTAAATGTGGAATACACTTAATGAATAAATAAAAAATGGTATTTATATAAAAATACCAAAATTTAAAAAAATTACTGAAATAAAATAAAATGCATTCAGAAGTTGAATACATAAGCTTATCAAGCGTCAATAAATATTTAAATGCGGATTACACTTAAAATAAATAAAATGGCATGTATACAAATTATAGGTAACACTTTATAATAAGGTACATTAGTTAATGTATTAACTAACATGAACTAACAATGAGCAATACATTTGTTACAGTATTTATTAATCTTTATTAATGTTAATTAATAAAAAATACAGCTGTTCATTCAATGTTTGTTCATGTTAGTTCACAGTGCATTAACTAATGTTAACAAATACAACCTTTGATTTTAATAACGTATTAGTAAATGTTGAAATTAATATGAACTAAGATTAATAAATGCTAAAGTGTTGTTCATTCTTAGTTCATGTTAACTGAGGTAGTTAACTAATGTTAACTAATGAACCTTATTGTAGTAAGATTCAAAACATTCAAAATTGGAATGCTTAACCTTAACTATTAAGTATTTGTATTTATTTATTTATTTATTTATTTATAAAGCACCTTCCAGTACTACACAGTAGCTCCAAAGTGCTGTACATTACAAATGATCTAAATCAAAACAGCTCTAAATAACAAATGATCGAGAACAAAAAACAAGATAAACAATAAAAAAGAACAACACCGATTAAAAGAGTGACTTAAAATGCAAGTACAACACCCATTAAAAGAGTGACTTCAAAGAGTGTCTTAAAATGCAAGTATAACACCCATTAAAAGAGTGACTTAAAATGCAAGAACACTCATTAAAAGAGTGACTTAAAATGCAAGTACAACACCCATTAAAAGAGTGACTTAAAATGCAAGTACAACACCCATTAAAAGAGTGACTTAAAATGCATGAACAACACTCATTAAAAGTGTGACTTAAAATGCAAGAACAACACTCATTAAAAGTGTGACTTAAAATGCATGAACAACACTCATTAAAAGTGTGACTTAAAATGCATGAACAACACTCATTAAAAGTGTGACTTAAAATGCAAGAACAACACTCATTAAAAGTGTGACTTAAAATGCAAGTACAACACCCATTAAAAGAGTGACTTAAAAGAGTGTCTTAAAATGCAAGTATAACACCCATTAAAAGAGTGACTTAAAATGCAAGAACACTCATTAAAAGTGTGACTTAAAATGCAAGTACAACACCCATTAAAAGAGTGACTTAAAATGCAAGAACAACACTCATTAAAAGAGTGACTTAAAATGCAAGTACAACACCCATTAAAAGTGTGACTTAAAAGAGTGACTTAAAATGCAAGAACAACACCCATTAAAAGAGTGACTTAAAAGAGTGACTGAAAATGCAAGTACAACACCCATTAAAAGAGTGACTTAAAATGCAAGAACAAACCCCATTAAAAGAGTGACTTAAAATGCAAGAACAACACCCATTAAAAGTGTGACTTAAAAGAGTGACTTAAAATGCAAGAACAACACCCATTAAAAGAGTGACTTAAAATGCAAGAACAACACTCATTAAAAGTGTGACTTAAAATGCAAGAACAACACTCATTAAAAGTGTGACTTAAAATGCATGAACAACACTCATTAAAAGTGTGACTTAAAATGCATGAACAACACTCATTAAAAGTGTGACTTAAAATGCAAGAACAACACTCATTAAAAGTGTGACTTAAAATGCAAGTACAACACCCATTAAAAGAGTGACTTAAAAGAGTGTCTTAAAATGCAAGTACAACACCCATTAAAAGAGTGACTTAAAATGCAAGAACAACACTCATTAAAAGAGTGACTTAAAATGCAAGTACAACACCCATTAAAAGTGTGACTTAAAAGAGTGACTTAAAATGCAAGAACAACACCCATTAAAAGAGTGACTTAAAAGAGTGACTTAAAATGCAAGTACAACACCCATTAAAAGAGTGACTTAAAAGAGTGACTGAAAATGCAAGTACAACACCCATTAAAAGAGTGACTTAAAATGCAAGAACAAACCCCATTAAAAGAGTGACTTAAAATGCAAGAACAACACCCATTAAAAGTGTGACTTAAAAGAGTGACTTAAAATGCAAGAACAACACCCATTAAAAGAGTGACTTAAAATGCAAGAACAACACTCATTAAAAGAGTGACTTAAAATGCAAGAACAACACCCATTAAAAGAGTGACTTAAAAGAGTGACTTAAAATGCAAGTACAACACCCATTAAAAGAGTGACTTAAAAGAGTGTCTTAAAATGCAAGTATAACACCCATTAAAAGAGTGACTTAAAATGCAAGTACAACACCCATTAAAAGTGACTTAAAATGCAAGAACAACACTCATTAAAAGTGTGACTTAAAATGCAAGAACAACACCCATTAAAAGAGTGACTTAAAAGAGTGTCTTAAAATGCAAGTATAACACCCATTAAAAGTGTGACTTAAAAGAGTTTCTTAAAATGCAAGTATAACACCCATTAAAAGAGTGACTTAAAATGCAAGAACAACACTCATTAAAAGAGTGACTTAAAATGCAAGTACAACACTCATTAAAAGAGTGACTTAAAATGCATGAACAACACTCATTAAAAGTGTGACTTAAAATGCAAGTACAACACCCATTAAAAGAGTGACTTAAAAGAGTGTCTTAAAATGCAAGTATAACACCTATTAAAAGAGTGACTTAAAAGAGTGTCTTAAAATGCAAGTATAACACCCATTAAAAGTGTGACTTAAAATGCAAGAACAACACCCATTAAAAGAGTGACTTAAAATGCAAGAACACTCATTAAAAGAGTGACTTAAAATGCAAGTACACCACCCATTAAAAGAGTGACTTAAAAGAGTGACTTAAAATGCAAGTACAACACCCATTAAAAGAGTGACTTAAAATGCAAGAACAACACTCATTGAAAGAGTGACTTAAAATGCAAGTACACCACCCATTAAAAGAGTGACTTAAAAGAGTGACTTAAAATGCAAGTACAACACCCATTAAAAGAGTGACTTAAAAGAGTGACTTAAAATGCAAGAACAACAACCATTAAAAGAGTGACTTAAAATGCAAGTACAACACCTATTAAAAGAGTGACTTAAAATGCAAGTACAACACCCATTAAAAGTGTGACTTAAAATAGTGACTTAAAATGCAAGTACAACATCCATTAAAAGAGTGACTTAAAGAGTGACTTAAAATGCAAGAACAACACCCATTTAAAGAGTGACTTAAAATGCAAGTACAACACCCATTAAAAGAGTGACTTGAAAGAGTGTCTTAAAATGCAAGAACAACACCCATTAAAAGAGTGACTTAAAAGAGTGACTTAAAATGCAAGAACAACACCCATTAAAAGAGTGACTTAAAAGAGTGACTTTAAATGCAAGAACAACACCCATTAAAAGAGTGACTTAAAAGAGTGACTTAAAATGCAAGTACAACACCCATTAAAAGAGTGACTTAAAAGAGTGACTTAAAATGCAAGAACAACACCCATTAAAAGAGTGACTTAAAAGAGTGTCTTAAAATGCAAGTACAACACCCATTAAAAGAGTGACTTAAAAGAGTGACTTAAAATGCAAGAACAACACCCATTAAAAGAGTGACTTAAAAGAGTGTCTTAAAATGCAAGTACAACACCCATTAAAAGAGTGACTTAAAAGAGTGACTTAAAATGCAAAAGCGAACTTGTGAGACTTTAGACTTATTAAACATCACTAAATCAAAATGTAAAGAACATCACAATATGTTTCATGACTCCAGACAAATGATGGTGTTCATGTCAACGACACGTGCGAAGGAAAACAGCAGTAAGTGAATGCAGTGCTAAAGCGGGAGGATGGCAGAGCCCTGTGGAGTCCGGGAACAATGTGATATCAAAGCACCGCCAGCATGTAGACCGTTCATAAGTGTCTGATTACATGAAAGGCTGGAGACGCATTCATTATCAGGCCTGTGAGAAGCACATGGGCCAGATCTCGCCAAATTTAGCTTCTCTTTGAGTCTGGCCTGTGAATACATAATGAGAACTCCATGGTGATGCACTCCCACAGTGTCTTCTTCTCGCTGTAAACATCAACACGTCCGTAATATGAGAGGAAGATGCACACGCATACAACACAACTCGATCCGAGACACCGGCTCTCTGGGCGAATCTCGGGAAAACATGTCAAGGTCACGTTTCACCTCAAAATAATGATTAAAAAAACGAACAATTTCTGCTTGCAAATCTGACATTTGGTCTGTTTTAAGTCCATTTTATATAATTTTGTCCATTATATGAAAATCAAAATCAATCGCCACAAAAAGTGCTTGAGTAATAATGATGCCTGCCTTCACATCATTTTTGCACTATTCATATTTTGCATAAAAATAATGAAGCTCATTTTCAGACCATTAAGATTTTTTGGATAACACGGTACAATTTGTTAACATTAGTTTAATACATTAGTTAAAATGAACTAACAATGAACAGTTCTCTATTAATCTCAGTTAATGTCAATCTCAGCATTTACTAATACCTTTTTAAAAATCTAAAGTTTTATCTGATGAGTTAATGCACTGTGAACTAACATGAATATTAATATTTTTATTAACTATTATTAAAAGTTAATAAATGCTGTAAAAAAATATATTTATCATAGTCAGTTCATGTTAACTAATACATATTAGTTAACTATTATAATATTTAACACTTAACTATAAATAGATAACACATTTTAATATATTATAAAATTATTTTATAATTTTGACATTATAGTGTCATCATTGCATTTTAATATATTTCATATTTGTATATTATTTTAGAGGCATTTTTGGATAGATTAAAGCTAAATTGAATTATTAAAAATAATAATAATAATAAAATGGCAATCACAAAACAAATTTAATAAAACTTAAAGCTAATTCAAAATACCAATAAATATTTTAATAGTATGTAAATAAAATAAAAAAACAGTTTGCATTTAATTTCTTTGCATTATGGTAATGAGATTTTGTGGGGGAAATGTTTCACTGTCATAAACATTTAAATGCTGGATGATAATAGGATCATGTGGTCAAAGATTTCACATTTCTTTCTATTAGTTTTTGGGGTTGAAATATGACCTGGACATGTTCTTGACTGAGCTTGTAAGATTAGTCCTCCTATTTGATTGAAGATCAAAATGATAGTCTTAAGAGATCAGCAGTGGCACGGCCTCGACCTCCATCTTCATCTTCTGTCCTCCAGGTGGTTTAGATATGAGTTTATCCGCCGGTCCAGGGCCGGATGGGGGTTTGTGGCGGCTTAAAGTCTCCTGATGGATTCTGCTCTTTGTCGATGCTGTTGGTGTGGCGTTCTGCTCCACTGATTTACTTGTGCGCCTGTCTAGCTTTGCTTCAGTGACATTGAAGTTGTCCAGGAGAATGTCCTTTATAAAGAAGCTTTCCTTTAGCCTCTCCCGCCCTTAGAGACGGGTTTCCATGGTGAGGAAAACTGGGAGGAAGGAGTCCAGGCTTAAAGGGAGAGTTCACCCAAAAATGTACTCGCACTCAAGCCATCCTAGCTGTATATGACATTCTTCTTTCATTTCTTTTCTTCTTTAATCATGAATAGATGCGCTTTGATGGACTTCCAAAGACATACGGCAATTCACTCCCATTATAAAGCTTGGAAGAGCCAGGACATTTTATAATATAACTCTGATTGTATAAATAGGGCTGTCACTTTACGTTCGAAAACCGATTGCACAATCGATCGGACCAACCAACACAAGTTTGGAAAACGAAAATAGGGAATCGATTTTAACGGCCTTTTTTTTTTTTTACCAAAAATGTGTTTTAGGTGGACAGATCAATACAGGACACAGAACATGTCGGATGTTGGAAAATAACAATGTCTTTTCTGTTAACCTTTTTAATATTCGCTATTACTTCAATGCAAGTGAACAAGCGCGCCGTTATTTGTTGCGTAGTGACGTGTGTGTGTTCAAGTGAGCCAGAAATGCGCAGATTCTGCTATACCAACATGACATCATGACTTTGCGTAAAGGTTTTCCATGACTTTGCGTAAACATACACGCCACTTTCAAGTCAAGTGGCGTGTTATCTATACGCATTTTGAACTATCCGCGTGTATGTCCACGCCGAAATCTTTTGCGTGTATGTCTACGCCGTTAAATGTCCGAGTGATTCCGCGTGTATGTGTACGCCGTTAAATGTCCGAGCGAAACGAAGCAAAATCTATATCTGCATCTGTGGAGCGATATTTCTTTTCCTAGGATGGTAGGAGAAGACTCATAAATGGTATTAACCCCAGTGACGGGTAGGTTTAGGGACGGGGTTGGGGTAGGTCATATATTTATTAGGGGTGTAACGGTTCACAAAATTCACGGTTCGGTTCGATACGATACACTTGTGTCACGGTTCGGTTCGGTACGATTCGGTACGTTTCCGATACAGCAAAAAGAAAGAAATGGGAGAGATATTTCCTTGATTTAATTTTTTTAATTATATTTTTATTAAAACTAACATCATAAAGTATGATTTTTTTTTACTTTGAGCAATGATGGAGCTATACTTGACTTTTCTTAGGAGCTTATAAAACAAAACCGCTCCTTGGACAAAATTAAATGTAATATTGTAGTAGTTATAAACAAAGGTTTATTTTAGTTCAGATTAACATTTGAGGGCAGCAATTGTATTCATAATGTCAAAATAAAACCGACGTGATGTTACTTGAAAGCATTATAGCCTACTATTCCTGCCAAACTCCCATGGTTACAGTTAGTAGTGTTACTACAGTAAACCCATGGTGAATGTTGCTGATCTGTGGACACTGGATAGTTCATTCATGGCACAATGTCTCTTCCTGGTTTCCACGTCAGCGCTGTTTGATCCGTTAATAACGGAGAAATGTGAATGTTTCTCACTAGATCTCGCAGCGATGTTATTACTTCAGTGGCAAATTCAAATGCTTTCTTTACTGCATTTCGCTGTGTAGTAACAGTGGCGATGATTAAGATCGGCTCGCGCTGCATTGGTCCAGACTGATAAACGGTCCGTCAAACACACAATAACGAGTGGTTTCGTTCCGCTTACATTACATTTGCATTTGATGTTGGGCAATATTGTGGTCACGCCAGCGTCTCTTACATTATGAGCGCGCTTGCCAGGCGTGACGCGCCTACATTTGAAATAACGAAATTTTGGTCGGCAGGAAAAATGGTCCAACGAACCGTTCGGTTAAAAAATGCGTACCGAAAACCGAACCGAAAGCCTCGTACCGAACGGTTCAATACGAATACGTGTATCGTTACACCCCTAATATTTATATATATATATATAATACAGTAATATAACGTTAAGTCAAAGGCGTTCATAAACACGCTGAAAAGCGATTATGCGTGTTGATAGCACGCCAAAAATGGAAATACGAATTGGCGTGTCATACATACGCCATTTCATGAGATCAGTCTGGCTATACGCTGTATTTAATATATCATGAGGATCACGAGTTGCGTATTTGCGCAGATTTGTCTTACACGAACTTCCCCAGCAAAGTGAGTAAACACAGAAACACGCCAGACTGGCTCGTGATTCGACAGCGTTTCCCGCCAAAGTTCATTTGTACCCGCATCTGTCGAGTCGAGGGAGTTAATCTCAATCCCTGAATGTTGCGCTCCTGTTTGTCATTGTGCTGAAACTTCACGGCAATAAATCATCAGGAATATTGCTGACTTGTGCGTCTCAAGCGCCTCTTTACGCTCGTCCTAACGCCTGTTAGGTGTCCGTGGATTTGCCTGTATTTGGTGTTGAAAATGGAAACGTCTTTAGACATGGAAAATCGATTCAATGAACACTAATGTCTCAAAAATCAAACAGGATTTTTTCATAAAAGTGACAGCGCTAGTCATATAAACACCTAGGATGGCTTGAGGCAAATGTTCATTTTTTGGGTGAACTATCCCTTTAATGCGATGGGTGTGGCGTTGAGTGGCACCCAGCAGACCAGCGCTGAATTTGCAGATCTTAATGCTCTCAGCTCAACCAAACCGTTGCAATTAAAGATTCATACGCTCCACAGGAGAGCCACACGGTGGGCCACGGGCTCATCACACTTCCAGGTTTAGCTCCCGCTGAATAGACGCCAGCGATGTTGACTAAAAGGTTTCTTTTGTCTGACTTTTTGCACCGGGGCGAATTCCCCCCTCGTCAGAAAAGAATATGCACCCGCAGCTGTGACACATTCATGCGCTTGACTATTCATGCTGTTCTGCCTATATTCAGATACCACGAAGGCACAGATATTCAGCGTATGAATTTCCAATAAGGTATTATCTTGCTGTGAAAGGGATTTTGGAGATACCTCCAATGTCATTTTCCTGAAGCACAAAAGAACCGGAGACTACCATTACCATTTTGAACAGGTCTGTGAGTGAGAGAGAATGACAGACACACAAAAGTGAAGAGCATCGTTTTTTAACTGTTAAAGTCAACGTGAAATCAAAATTGATCCTTTTTCTTTGCTTAATACGCATACCTGGTCGTATAGGGCGCATTCACACTGCAGCTGAATACGAATGTCACTCCTGTTCTGAGAGCTCAATCTCTTCCTGAACACCAGTGGCATTCACAATGGAATTGAGAATGCTTTTTGGGACGGATGGATGAACGATAGATAGATAGATAGATAGATAGATAGATAGATAGATAGATAGATAGATAGATAGATAGATAGATAGATAGATAGATAGATAGATAGATAGATAGATAGATAGATAGATAGATAGATAGATATGACACAGATCACTAGACAGAACGATAGAATGATAGACAGAACAATAGATAGATAGACAGATGGATAGATGGATAGATGGATAGATGGATGGATAGATAGATAGACGGACGGATGGATGGATAGACGGATGGATGGATGGATGGATGGATGGATGGATGGACGGATAGATGGATAGATGGATAGATGGATGGATGGATGGATGGACGGATGGATGGATGGATGGATGGACGGATAGATGGATAGATGGATAGATAGATAGATGGATGGATGGATGGATGGATGGATAGATGGATGGACGGATAGATGGATAGACGGACGGACGGATGGATGGATAGATGGATAGACGGATAGATGGATAGACGGATAGATGGATAGACGGACGGATGGATGGATGGATGGATGGATGGATGGATGGACGGATAGATGGATGGATGGATGGATGGATGGATGGATGGATGGATGGATGGATGGATGGACGGATGGATGGATAGATGGATAGATGGATAGATGGATGGATGGATGGATGGATGGACGGATAGATGGATAGACGGACGGATGGATGGATGGATGGATGGATGGATGGATGGATGGATAGATGGATAGACGGATAGATGGATAGACGAATAGATGGATAGACGGACGGATGGATGGATGGATGGATAGATAGACGGATAGATGGATAGACGGATAGACGGACGGATGGACAGATGGATGGATGAATAGATGGATAGACGGATAGATGGATAGACAGATAGATGGATAGACGGACAGATGGATGGATGGATAGATAGATACTAGATAGATAGATGGATAGACGGATAGATGGACGGATGGATGGATTGATAGATAGATAGATAGACTAATAGGGCACAGATCACTAGACAGAACGATAGAATGATAGACAGAATGATAGAATGATAGACAGAATAGACAGAACGATAGAATGATAGACAGAACAATAGACAGACAGACAGACAGACAGACAGATAGATAGATAGATAGATAGATAGATAGATAGATAGATAGATAGATAGATAGATAGATAGATAGATAGATAGATAGATAGATAGATAGATAGATAGATAGATAGATAGATGGATGGATGGATGGATGGATGGATGGACGGATAGACGGACGGATAGATGGATAGACGGATAGATGGATAGACGGACGGATAGATGGATGGATGGATAGATGGATAGACGGATAGATAGATAGATAGACAAATAGGGCACAGATCACTAGACAGAACAATAGAATGATAGACAGAACGATAGAATGATAGACAGACTTTCGGCCTTGAAATCAAACACTTCACCTTTAACAAAAATGCTTTCGCATCAGTGTCTGCAAAGTGAGCTTTACTGCAGTTCCTCCGCTGAACTGAAGTGATTGACACACGTTCACATCCTCCACCTTCAATCTGCGCCGGCCTGATTCTGCCCAGCGCCGTAAAATATACATAAGCTGTCTTGAGCATTAGCAACTCTCTCTGGCACACACTTAAACCTAACCGTTATCAGTCAGTCAGGACGACCTGGCCAGACCAAACTCCACATGGTCTCTCTCCATCAAACGCACAATCTCTCGCCCGTCAGTCTCCATGAACGGGCCTTATCGAGCCGACATTCAGTGTGTCTGCAGAAAAGAGCACTCTGTCTGTCACGATCAGGTTGTGTAAACACACACGAAGATGAAGATGAGAGCAAATAGGTAATCTTTAATAATACACACAGGTTAAGTCCAACATAGAGGCAAGCAGAGACCAGACCAGAGTCACACAAACAGAACTTATATAGTGAGAAGTGAAAATCTTCAACCAGATGGAACTGATATATTCTGAATTTTCTGGTCCAATCTGACCTCAGACCTGTAATGCTCCTGAATCATAATCACACACACTGTTCGCTCGTTGGCCAGAGGAGAACTGAGAGACTGAATCTGGGTTCTCCTGAGGTTTCTTTCTCCATTCTGTCAATGATGGAGTTTCGGTCCCTATTTTTAGATATTTCAAGCCTTTATTTACATTTATAAGCTGTAAACCATAATCATCAAAATTATAACAAATAAAGGCTTGAAATATCTCACTTTGCATGTAATGAGTCTATATAATATATTAGTTTCACATTTTAAGTTGAATTACTGAAATAAATTAACTTTTGCACGATATTCTAATTTTTCCAGTTTCACCTGTATATAAATGAACTAAAATTAATCACTTTTTTACAACTAAAATGAACCATCACTGACCTTACTGACGCTATTTTCTTCTAGAAACAAACCTTTTTTGCATTATTTTCCTGTTATCTCAGTAAAACTGCTTTTGAAACACTCTGTATTGTAAAAAGCGCTATATAAATAAAGGTGACTTGACTAGACGAGCTCAACAGCTGAGCCAATCTCCCGAGTGGACTTTTCCAATTACGATCCCAAGTGGGAACATCTAATGCACGGTGGCCAGAACAATGGCCCAGTTGGAAAGGCCGGTGAGATGTCTTCAATTGAGTAAGTGCAGCCTTAAATAGGTTTTTTTGATGGAAGAATGCACCACTCCCCTCCCTTTCCCGAGAAAACCCTTTCCCGTCAGGCCCCGTCAAGGGTCGCCCATCCCTCAGTCCCCTATAATGTAATCTGGAGTGTCTCCCAGAGCAGACGGGGCAGCGCAAACAGTATTAGTGTGTAAATGGAGGAAGGGTAATAAGGAAGCTCTTGGGCCGTGAGAGGACACTGAGCAGAAATAACTCGGGATGAGAGCCGGTTCCCAGACGCCCCTGTGTTCGTCTTCAATACTCAGCAGAGCTTATTATCCACCCATATAGAAAGATCTCTCTAAAACAGGGGCAAACGCAGGAACCGCGCGGGGAATCAGGACACCAGGCCATTAAAATCTGTCGCTCTTGCTTTATTTATTTCACCGGGAATGTTTCACATTTCAATGTGGATATGTTGGTTAATTAGCCTGGTCATTCATTAGTCGGTGTCTGTCTGGTTTCTGTCACTCTTTCTTTTCTTTGAAATATTTCAAATGACTTGCTCTTCTGCATATATTCTCACTAGTTATATTTTTTATCACCTTGAATTCCCACTATATTTAACTACCCTCTTTCTAAGCTTTTGTACAGATAGCGGATGGATGAGTGGATGAGTGGATGGATGGATGGGCGGATGGATAAATGGATGGATGGATGAGTGGATGGATGGATGGATAAATGGATGGATGGATGAGTGGATGGATGGATGGATAAATGGATGGATGGATGAGTGGATGGATGGATGAGTGGATGGATGGATGAGTGGATGGATGGATGGATGGATGGATGGATGGATGAGTGGATGGATGGATGAGTGGATGAGTGGATGGATGGATGGATGAGTGGATGAGTGGATGGATGGATGGATGGATGAGTGGATGGATGAGTGGATGGATGGATGGATGAGTGGATGAGTGGATGGATGGATGGATGAGTGGATGGATGAGTGGATGGATGAGTGGATGGATGGATGGATGGATGGATGGATGAGTGGATGGATGGATGGATAAGTGGATGGATGGATGAGTGGATGGATGGATGGATGGATAAATGGATGGATGCATGAATGGATGAGTGGATGGATGGATGGATGGATGGATGGATGAGTGGATGGATGAATGGATGAGTGGATGGATGAATGGATGAGTGGATGAGTGGATGGATGGATGGATGGATGGATGGATGAGTGGATGGATGAGTGGATGGATGGATGAGTGGATGAGTGGATGGATGGATGGATGGATGGATGAGTGGATGGATGAGTGGATGGATGGATGGATGGATGGATGGATGGATGGATGGATGGATGGATGAGTGGATGGATGGATGGATAAGTGGATGGATGGATGAGTGGATGGATGGATGGATGGATGGATAAATGGATGGATGCATGAATGGATGAGTGGATGGATGGATGGATGGATGGATGAGTGGATGGATGAATGGATGAGTGGATGGATGAATGGATGAGTGGATGGATGGATGAATGGATGAGTGGATGGATGGATGGACGGACAGATACTGACTCCTTGTTTTCTCCTGTTCTCCTCAGATCTGCTCATCAGGACAGTGGAGAGTGTGTTTGTGTTCCAGGAGAGCGAGGAGAGCGACTCTGCGTACGACGCTATAGTGGTGGAGCAGTGGACCGTCTTACATGTGAGTCACACGGGTTCCATCGCTGTTCCTCAAACTGCTGTTGTAACATATCTTACACGGTAACACTTTAGAATACGGTTCCTTCGTTAATGAATAACTACACAGGAACAAATGAGTAACACAATATTAACAATCTAGTAACTACTATTAACTAAAAAGAAATTCTGATTAACGAATTAGTAAGTAATAGCGCACAGATGAAAGTGGTAGTTCACTATTAACTAATTGATAACTACTATTTTTTTAATGCTTCCCAGAGAACTACTGAAAAAGATTAATAATTCGTGCAAAACTAATCAATAACTAATGCAGGACAAATGACTAGCACTACATTAACATTAATAACTGGTACTGTAAACAAATACACAAGGTTTATCAATATGTAATAGAATAGCAGACTTATGATTTGGGAAATAATTAGCCTATGCTCTCTCCTAGAGAACTATTTATCAACTGAATCATTTTAAAGAAATGGCTTTTTAAATGCAGTTGTCGGGACATTACTTGTCCTGTAGTGATTCAATGCCAGTCCAGAGGAATGCCAGAAAATTGGCCAGAGTCACGGTGACGGCTGGAACATGTTGAGTTATCAGCCATCCAAATACTATATACAGTGATTTTATTATATAAAAAAAAATATGTTTTTATCTGTCTCCTAGCTCAGCCTTTCTCAAAGTGGGTGCCGCGGCACACTGGGGTGCCCCCTGACTATGTCAGGGGTGCCGCCAAAAAATTACGTAGGCTAAAAAAAAAACTGACATTTCATAAATATATTTGAATTTACATGTGACACAACCCATAGCAACGCGTTATAGCAACAACACCTCAGACTGACAGAAACGTAAAAATAAACGTGAATTTAGGCCACTTTAGTTTTGTACACATTGTCATGTTTCTTATCGTATTGTATTTTTTTTTTTTTCATGTCTGCTCCTTTTTATTTTATTTTAACTGCATCCTGCACTTCATTTTAGTTCTCCTGGTCTGGATTTGTTGTTGGGTTCTTGTATTGGGCGGTCCACCTCTTACGGTTTTATGGCATTTGTGTCTCTGATTAATTATTTTGTGAATTACTTTGCAAAACTGTGTTTTTAAAGGTGCTATAAAGTTGTTGTTATTATTATTGTTATTTACAATTCGTATTATGCTCTGTTCATTACTGTTCTGTCTAAATAAACAGGACATTTGCATTTACATTTGGGTTATGCAGTGTTTACTTTTTAAATTATATTTTACACTGGGGTGCCTTGAGATTTTATGCACTTTTGAAAGGTGCCCTGACTGAAAAAAGTTTGAGAAAGGCTGTCCTTGCTCATATACGTGTGTGCAAATATCTTGTGAAGGATTAGAAGATTCTACACTTTAGGATTGGCTTTTCATGTAAGAATCATGGTAAATAACTAGTAATGACTCAAGTGTTACTACATAGTTCTAAAGGAATTACTAATTATTTGGATCCGTATTCTAAAGTGAAGATCATGGTAACTAACTAGTAATGACTCAAGAGTTACTACATACTTCTATGGTAATAACTATCTAAAACTTCACCAAAAACCTCAAAAGCTTAAAATAATTAGTAATTCCTTTAGAAGTATGTAGTAACACTTGAGTAATGACTAGTTAGTTACCATGATCTTCACTTTAGAATACGGATCCAAATAATTAGTCATTCCTTTAGAAGTATGTAGTAACACTTGAGTCATTACTAGTTAGTTACCATGATTCTTACAGTAGTTCTCTGGGGAAAAAAAAAAAATAGTAGTTATTGATTAGTTAATAGTGAACTACCACTTTCATCTGTGCGCTGTTACTTACTAATTTGTTAATCAGAATTTTTTGTTAGGTAATAGTAGTTACTAGATTGTTAATATTGTGTTACTCATTTGTTCCTGTGTAGTTATTCATTAACGAAGGAACCGTATTTTAAAGTGTTACCTATTACGCTATTGTAATTGTTTGCGCAAACTACTAAAAAGCATTTAATTACGCAAAACTGAAGAAAACATTCAGGAAGCGCAGCATGAACTGTTACTGTACAGAACTGTGTGTGTGTGTGTGTGTGTGTGTGTGTGCGTGTGTGTGTTTGTTTGTTTGTGGGTGTGTGTGTGTGTGTCTGTTCTATCCCGGTGGGGACTTAAACCTGAATACACACACACTCATGGGGACTCGTGTCATTGTGAGCCTAAATTAAGGAAACAAGCTTATAAATCATACAGAATGAGTTTTTTTCGCGACTGTGCGCGCGCGTGTGTGTGTGTGAGAGCGCGCACACCGGCCAGTGTTGTGTTAGTTAGCACTGTGTACTGATGCTATCAGCGTAATCGAGTTTTGAGCTTTATTTTATAATCCTTCAGCTCTTGATCTCTCTCTTCTACTCGGCCATGACGGTGTTTCTGAGTGGAAGGACACACTGTTTCTGCCCGGCATTATTCAGCAGCGCCACTCGCCCGACAGCCTGCATTCAAACCTAAGTCAACACGATTGTAACCTAACGATCCTGTAAATTGCATCCAGTAGTAACATAAGTGCAAGTACAAGTTGATGTATATTCCGGACATGCGAATCATACAGATGTCTACAGATTCCTCCTCGGACAGAAGGTATTTCACTAACGCAGTGAGACGTTTTGAATTGATATGTTCAGCTCTGTCTGCCGTCAGCCCATCAATCACTGTCTCGTTTTCTGTCACTGATATTTCTGCCTTCAATGAGCCGGTGTGTTTATTTCAAACGTCTCGTGAATCATGTTTCTATAATAGCATCAGACAATCACTGCACATTATTCATTCATTCACTGGTGAAGAAGTGACTTTTTAATGTAGCGCTACAAATAATAATTTATGATGATACCATTCAAGATATTGATTGTTTATTCATTTATTAATTTCAGTTAGTTGTGAATATATATATATATATACACACACACAATGGGGTTTTTTTTAAGTTGGTTAATAAATTGTAGTTAGTTAAATGCAGTATTTTTGCATTTATTTATTATAATAATATAATATAGGCTAATATAATATAATATAAAATAATCTATGTAGGCATGCATGTATGTGTGTGTGTGTGTATGTATATATATAATTTTGGTTAATAAATTGTAGTTAGTTAAATGCAGTATTTTTGCATTTATTTATTATAATAATATAATATAATGTATGTAGGCATGTGTGTGTGTGTGTGTGTGTGTGTGTGTCTGTGTATATATATATATATATATATATATATATATATAGTCTATATTTATAAGTTTACAAACTAGTTATTAATAAATGCAGTATTTTGCATTTATTTATTATAATAATATAATATAGGCTAATATAATATAATATAAAATAATCTATGTAGGCATGCATGTATGTGTGTGTGTGTATATATATATATATAATTTTGGTTAATAAATTGTAGTTAGTTAAATGCAGTATTTTTGCATTTATTTATTATAATAATATAATATAATGTACGGTATGTAGGCATGTATGTATGTATGTGTGTATATATATATATATATATATATATAGCCTATAATTATAAGTTTACAAACTAATTACTTAATAAATGCAGTATTTCTGCATTTATTTATTTGAATATTTCCACATAAGATAATGTGTACATATAAAAACACAACTAAATGAATAAATGCATTCAAAATTGAATATTTAACTAAATAAATCAATTGATATCATCATTCAAAATTATACCTATAAATAGTATGGAAATGTTTGTATGCACGAGCCTCCGAAGCACTTGTACCGGAGTAACTGAGCCTTGTTTGTTCAATACGAGTCAAATTGAGTGAGGACTCTATTCTTGTCGTAAAGGAAAATCAATAGGCAGTGTAACCTTGGACATGTAATGCAATGAAGGCGCTCCGTCACTAAAGCTCAGCGCCTGAAACACAACCACAGGAAAACAGTTTTCCATTCTAGATTTCCTTGAGGAATAATCCTTGAAGATTTACTCACAGCAACACTTATTAGTTTTGATCCACTGAGAAGGAAATTGCCTTAACAGCTTTTTATCACACTCTCTCTCCGTTTATAAGGGTGTGTTGTTAAGAGGAGAGCCGCGTACTTCAGTGCAGTCGCAGGAACGTATGGACTCCTGTTTGTGCCTGTAAAGTAAAAAAGGTCATGGTGAGGTCACAGGGTTCAGACTACACCATATTTTGGTTGCTTCCCCCAACCAATCATTGCTCGGCATCTTTAACGACGTGCGTGATGTCACCAAGAAGGTGTGTCATGAGAAAACGAGTCCCACCCCCCTCTAGGAATTGCCCGTTCGCAAAGCCCCGCCCCCTTTAGTTAGACCCGCCCCTGTTGCTCTCACACACACCCTGTTCTCACGCAGTGAAACACACATCGCGGAGCAGAGAGGACACTGACAACACACTGACAGACCAGCTTACTTTTGATATGAAACAAAGTCTCAACTTTCAAATTTGGTAATTTTGTTAAGAAATTTAAACAATAAATACCGTTTTGTGGCTCTTTAATGTGTCTGACAGATCACTCAGTTAAAGCTGCTCGTGAACCGATCATCTCTTCCTTCTAGTTCATTCATAGCATCAAATAAACATGAATGAACATCAGAAGGAATGTTGTTTTAACCGTGGAAAGACATTTTTCACGTTCAAATCCTCCGACGTTAATCTACTAACTCTCCTGACTGCTTTGTCAGACAAAAATGGCGGATGCCGGATTATGATTGGTCAGATCGCCTGTCAATCAAACTCCCTGCGAAGGGTCAATTGGGTCTCCTTTAGGACCCAGGCGGTAATGCCTGATCAAAAGCCTTTGTCACGATTTCTTGACTAATTACAACCTATTTAATATAAAAATGAATGCCTATTGCGTAATAAAACAAACACAACCATATGGAAGCGTATTGCAAAAAGTTTTTGCTCTGTTTTTCTAAATTAATGACTTAATTATCTAAAAATTATGAGTAACTCATTAATTCATAAAAACAGAGTGAAAAAAATGTTTTTCAAGAAAAATGTATCTCATAATTCTGAGATAATTAACTCGTTAATTAAGAAAAACAGTAGTTTTTTTTTTCTTCAAGTTAATCAATGCAATACACTTCCGTACAACCATGCCTAGCAATGTATTTTTTTTACACGGATTGTTGCAACATACTATGTTCTGTAAAAATAATTTAATAATAATTTAATGTGATATAGTATATTATAATAGTTAGAATTGTCATGCTAAGTATACACATTTCTAAATATTCTAAATAAAAGACACAGGTTGTACTGAATGTCAGCTTGCTTATTTTGCTCAAGATCAGGATTTATTGAGTCCACATGTCATGCAAACAAGAAACTGCTTCTAACCGCAGCTCGAGATCTGTCGCTCAAACACACAACTCTGCGATGCTGTTTGCGAATGTTCGTTAGAACTATGGTTTCATGAAACACAGACTCGTTAAACTGCTGATAACGACGGAACTTGCGACCATAGTTGGCTAACGATGCTTTTGGGAAACGACCATTGAAGACGCACTCGCACTGTGAAATTTAGTCCCGACTATGGGAGAATCCGATTTAGTTTTGAAGCATGTCGACATCTGTATTGAAAGCAGTTTTTCTACTGCTTGGATTGGATTTATTCAACTATAAAGGCTGTGAATAAGGCCAAATATCATAAAACTCTTTCTCACTGGATCATGATGAGAGAGATTTAACAACGTTGACCAAGTTAACCAAGCTAATAAGTTAACGTAGAGTTGACCGTTTGAAGCACTCAGCGTAACCCAATAAGAGCTTGAATAAGATTACGATAACGCGATCACATAAGGATGCCGATAACACAATCAGCAAAGTGTTGTGCATGAGAAAAACACTCAACAATGTCTCAACAAAGTCAAAGGCAGTTCAATTTGCTGCAAGAGAAACATCAAAGTAGGAGCTTCAATGAAACGCCATTATGTTCCCTGAGCCATATAATTTTCCTCTGGCATTATATATTTAGTATGTAGTTAGAGCTGAAGGTAAAGTTTGAAGGTCAGTGCAGTCACTGGAGCAGTGTGATATCTAGACTGTAGATAGGCCATTAAAACACGTCCTTTGGCAATGTAACCTTTATGGCTCCTGTGGAGGTGAGGAAAACATGCGACCTGCCGTTTCAAAGAACACTTTTCTTTGTCTGTGTGAATGTGGCTGAACTACACGACTCGCAAACGGAACAAAATCAGATTTTCAAATCTTTCATTAGCAGTGGGATGAGTCTTTTTCCACATAAATTGAGTTTTTAGTAACTTTATGATGTGCGTGCGAGGTTTTAATGCAGGCGGTTGCTGTCAGAACGTGAGTGAAACCAACATTTAATTCAGACACCTTCAACATTTCTCACATTATCACAGCTTATTCACTATAGTTTAGAAAAAGGTTAGAAGGCAAAAGAGTTATCATTTGATATTTCACTGGTTTTGTCCGTCCTTCTGTTAGACTCTCACACATGAATTATGTTGAATATCTGTCAGCTGTTAAATTTAACTACACAATTAGATAATACCAATTTAGCTCAACCAGTGACCAAGCAATGCTTCATGTTGTTCAGTGTGTGTGTAAAAAGGTCGCATTAGCAATTAAAGAAAAAACACATGATCAGGTCAAAATGTCTGAATAATTTGTGGTCCCAAATCTTTATAAATTTGACTGGTAGTCACTGTATGAAGAATATTTGGGTGTAATATGTCACAGTTTACTTTATTTTGCTCTCCTCACTTACATAAATGAACTATAGTGTCAGGCCTGCTCCCACTAGTAAAAAAATATATCAAAAATGATATCTGGTCTGGTGTCTGAATCATTTTTGGTTTGACTGTATATAGCAAAGCACAGGCAGCTGAACGTCTATGACACGTACGGCGTTCTGTGGACCCCGGGTAGAAAAGTGTGATATAGGTTTAAAATAAAAAGCTATTTTTGGTTGTCGAGAATAGAAGTGTGTGTGAGCTGATATCTGCTTCTTTGACTGAAAAGGTTAAATACAAAAATAGATCTCTCAGATCTTCTGGCGCAGTCTTTGATATTTTTCCCTTAAAAATGTTTTTTAATCATGTTTTGGAGGAAGTTTGGGGTTGGTTGAAACTCTTGGTTGAAGACTCATTCTGCTCACTAAGGCTGCATTTTGATAAATACAAAACAGTAATATTGTGAAATATTTTTACAATTTAAAATACTGTTTTCTATGTGAATATATTGTGAAATGCAATTTATTAGGGCTGGGTATCCAGTGCGATATTTTTTGGGCGCCGACCGAATTGCCTCGATACCATCGAGTATCAAAACATCTCTTGTCGTTCAGTACCAAATTTCGATACCTAAGGGGTTAATCTCATCAACGTCAGTGAGCCAATAAGCATGAAGTGGCGAGACATCAAGGAAAAACACCGGTTACGCCCAGAGACGTGGCTCTCACAAGAGGCTGTAGTGTGTAAGAGTCCCAACTCCCCTAGATGGAAAAGATGTGGAAAAGATCAAAAGTGTGGCTACATTTCACCAGGCTCGATGTCAACAGCGTGCGATGCAATATTAGCGACAAGATGATTGCTGCCAAGACCGGCAACAAGACAAATCTGACAAATAGTTTAGGCTATTCGCCTCACAGACATGAGAAATACAGGCATATAGAAAGCTTGAAATGTCTAAAAAAACGTTATTTGTAATCCAAATAAAAGGTGCATTTCTCTCTATAGGCGTTCACTATTCTGCGGAGATGACGAGTCGGCAACGTCAACTTCATCTTTACAGCCAACACTGACTCAGAAAACACTAGTTTATTAACAAACAATTAAAATGTCTCCTTGATATTTTTCCCCGACACATTCATAATCATTAGGCTACTTTTGTTTTGCGCTTGAGCGCGAGGCATATATTACGAGCCCGTTCTCATCCCAAGGCGTAATATACTGACTCTTTTGCCAAAGCGTCTATATCCAAAGCAAATGGCACCCTTTAGCGTTATATGAGACGCAGATATATGGCGCCTCCTAGTGGTCTAACCCTAACACTACCCCAGACCTAAACCGACCCAAAACCCGAAGCGTGTTATATTGAAGCTAAAGGGTGCCATGTGCGTTGGATATAGACGCTTTGGCAAAATAGTCAATATATTACGCTTTGGGATGAGAATGTGTTGATATTACGGCCCCTAGTGGCCTTTATGAGTCTTTGAGTCTGTAAAAAAAAAAGTCAACAAAATAAAAAAAAATAATAAAACCAAATCTTTTTTTAGGTAATATTTAATGTAATCTTGTTAAAACGGATTTCATAAAATTGGTATCGGAAAAAGAAACGTTCAGGAACCGGTATCGAAGTCAAGGTATCGGTATTGAACATTTTTTAATGATACCCAGCCCTATTTATCAGTGTTGCTTTTGAAAACACCACAACGTTGACACTTACACAAAGTCAACCAACAAATTACGTAAACTTAATACAGTCCTCTAAATATAGACGGAAAGAAATCGCACACATCAGCTTCAACTGACCCTAAGTTCTTAATATACACTCCTGGGGCCCCATTTATAACCATTGCATACGCACAAAACACGCCCTGAAAGAGGCGTACGCCACTTCAGACTAGGGGTGCTCCGATCAGGATTTTTGAGGCCGATTACCGATCGCCGATTACTGGAAGCTGTATCATCCGATACCGATCACCAATTACAGGGTCTATTTGAAGACTTTTTTTATCACGTAGCATTTAACAACAATGTACATTAAGTATTACATTTAAGAGAAGACAATGCATCATGAATTGACACCTGTGTATTTATTTATTTGCAAGCAACATGTATTAACATAGCAGCTTGGTTATTGGGAGCAGCTTAGGGCTTGACACACAACTTTCCTATAGAATATAAAATAAAATAAATAAAAGACAGAACATCTGAGTCTTTAAATTTAGCTTTAGACTACTTTAAACTAAAAACAGCAACAAAAAAGGCTATAGCCAAAATAATGTTTTGAGTCAGTCAGCCATCAGTTTATCTAATACACTTAAAGGACCGCAGGTAGTAAAGTGCACAGCAACAAAAAACAAAACAAAAACTTTGCTTTTTTCTGGGATGCTTAGTCAGATTTTGTGGGCATTTAGAGAGGAAGAGAGAGGTAGAGAAACCTTTTTTGTGTGTGTGTGTGTGTGTGTGTGTGTGTGTGTGTGTGTGTGTGTGTGTGTGTGTGTGTGTGTGTGTGTGTGTGTGTGTGTGTGTGTGTGTGTGTGTGTGTGTGTGTGTGTGTGTGTGTGTGTGTGTGAAGAACCCTTGCAAAATTATTTTAAACAGATTAAGAAAGCCACCACTACTGGTCACATCTATGGTTAGATTGATTTTTTTTAGATCCAGTGAAGTCTGTCCCACCATGTACCTAATATAAATAAATAAAACATCTTCAGTTAACTAGCAGATCATTCATTTAGTTCGCTATTAAATAAGAAATCTAGCGCTAAAATGTGTTTTTGAACTCAAGCTGCGCGCTCGTTGCCGCGGCGATCAGTGTCATGGATACAGTGCTCTGTGTCTCGCGCAGTCTTCACTCGGACGCGCGCTTCAATCTATCGCCGTTGCGGACTCTATTTATTCCGGTGAAATCACAAAATAAAACACAAACGTGTCCTTGCTTGATATAACTGTAACCGCTGATGAACATATTCAGTTTTGGTGAGAGAAAAATATATGTACGGGTGCGGATTAGAACCCGTAACCTCTGACACGCATGGCAAAAGATCTCCCACTAGACCATTGAAGAACTCAAACGTAAATTGCGGATCAATGGATTTATTTACGGGTTGAGCAGAGAGGCAGCACAGTTTGACAAGCGGCCGCGGCATGGTACACACATTGCAGATTGCTAATGAATTGTTTTTTCACACACCTTGTAGAATTGCCAGACCGGTGAAGCCATTTTTACCAGGACGTAAAAAAATTGTCTCGCGAGTTTTGCGTCATCTGATCGGCTTTTCTGGATCGGCCTTTATAGAGACCGCCGATCACGCATCCCAAAGCAATTATCGGCCGATTATGATCGCCGACCGATCAATCGGAGCACTCTTACTTCCGACACATAAGTTGTGGTTTATAAAAACAAACTTGACGGGAAAATTTGCGCACATGCACGCAAACTCTGACCCATGCATACGAACGTTTTAGAGATGGAGGAGTTTGGCGACACCGATGGTAAGCTTGAGGTAAACGTCTTTTTGGTCACTTTTAGACCGAAAATCTAAAGAAAATTATATATACAGAAAGATAATACAAATATAATTTCACTCACCAAGCCTATCACTTGGAGCAAATATCCATCCCTTCTTAAATGTCCGCGCCAGCGAGCGTGTTGGGCCGTTTAGAGAAACTGACGCATATATAGCCTATCTAACGGCAAATGAAGGAAAACCGTAAATCTTCATTATGAGTCCAAATAATAAATACAGTGCATGTTCACAATAACAGTTTAAATAAATAAAAGAATGATTTAAACTATGTTTTACTTCTGATATAAACATTTAGATTTAATATATGCCATTCTCATTAATGGAGTTAAACACTTAAACTACATGAAATCATTACTGAGAAGTTACAACATTTTTTTATATTCAATAAATAGAAATATTTGTTGTGGATGCAATGCTGTTTTGAACACTTTTCCTCTGGCATGCTGTGTTTTAATGTTTTAACTACAGAGATAATTGCGTATCATGATAATAGCAGATTGTCTGAGAAAATAGTTTCGTGCAAATAATGCACAACAAGGTCTATCTGTTTCCATTAAAAATATAAATAAATTAAAAATACTATTTGGCCAGTGGAAAAGATTGAGAAAAACTTTCTCTGAAATGTATTTTACACTATTTGATTTATATATTCAAAAACAAGGCAAGGATAGCCTACTAAATTATTTTTATTAATGTAATGTGACGGCACGGCACATCTGTATTTCATATTTTCCAAATGTCTTGTACCGTTAAACATGTTATCACGTGGATGAATAATCACATGCAAATGATATGCAGATGAGGATATGCATAGTAAAGTGTTGTCAGCTCCATATATGGTTATTTCGGGGTGGAGACGCATGTGTGCACAATCTTCCGCTGACTGGGATTTATAAAGTGAATTCTGCGCAGGTTCTGGCGTACGCACGGTTTTATAAGTTTAAATATTTTTTTTGCATACGCCATTTTTGGCTTTCAGGCGCACGTACACTTTTAGTAAGGATCCTACACACAGTTTTATAAATGAGACCCCATATCTTATAATGAATGATCCCTGCACATTATTAAAGAAATGTCTTTGTAAACTTTCATTAAAGGTTTCTCCACCTCTGAAACCTTTTTCTATCCTGGATGACATCATATCCTCTCCTCAAACCATCGAACTCAATGCTTTATCTCACAATCCAATCAATTACTGATGGATAAAATCTAGTATTTTCTCATTAATCATCCTTCTTCACTCTGAAATGCACCACATTATGAAAGCAGACTGTTATGTTGACTTTACAAATCTCTTTTTTGCTGGTTCTGCTCTATTTCACTCACCTCCATGTTGAAAGAGTGTAGCACTTTAACAACATGTAGATGTTCACACAATCTCGCAGCAACGGAAAGCCATTAAACAGACCATATTTTCTCAACTCTCCTCCACTTTTAAGTCTGTGGAGCCGTTAACAGGGTCCACTACTGGGACGTCTTCCAACAAAAACCTCTTCTCACATATCTGGATTCCCCAAAGGATTGGCCTTTGCCAATGCAAATACCCCAAAAAACATTTAAACAGAAACCTGGGCCTCTCAACAAACGATAGACAACAATGTCATCCAATCTAGGCAAAAGGGCTTCATAACTAGGAGGGGTGTTGAAACACAACCTCCACAAAAGACTAAACTAAGAAGAGTCTGGCTCTGTCCCAAAGACTACGTGGGCAGAGATTCTGTAGGCTGTTCAGAAAGGTGATTTTAAGGCAGCATCACGTGTGTTCTGCACACTGAAGGCATTCCCACAATGCATTGTGACAATATATATACACACACTCCTGTCATGGGCAAAAAAAAAAATGTGCCAAGCCAAAATACTTAGGGATGCACCGATATGAACATTTTGCCCGATGCCGATAACCGATATATCGGCCGATAAATCTAAATCCAAATTTGTATTCATTTTTTGAGAGCCTGATTACTAAAACAAAATTCTCACCATTAGAAGCCATGTACCTAGCACACAATTATAATGATGTTCTCATTATAATTTTATATAGCCGATGTGACAGACACATGCACATGTTGCACTGAACTGTATTTTCCTTCTTTGAATTTATTCCAGTCATAGATCAAGCAATTCAAAAGCATCATGTTGAACAGTGCACATCTCAAGTGTCTAATCTGAAGGAAATAATCCATCATATATTGGTTTTAATATATCGGCCAAATTTTCTTATCGGGACGATCATTAAAAATGATCATATATCGGCGATATGGTGATGTGGTAGCCGATACATCGTGCATCCCTACAAATATTTAGTGGTCTTTTAATGGTCAAAATGTTAATCACAAATCACTGGTCAGGTAATTAGCAGGAATTGCACAAATACTGTATATAATAAACAGTGCTTTTCAGGTCTAACAGTCTTTAGATACAGATTACGTACAAAAATTGAATAAAGTAATCAAATGTAAAATAACACTGATTAAATTAAATATAATAATTACAACAAATTAAATTCACTACAGTTTTAAGGAGAAAATACCCAGCAATGGTGTTGACTTATGAATTTGTACATGGTTTGTCTAAAAAAAAACACTACATAGACATAAACAACATTACAAGCTGGATTTTCACCACAGGGGGACTTTAAGACAATTAAAAGCTTAGTGTTTAGCCATTTTAAAGTGCGTACGTGCAGTTCTTAAAAATATCAAGTGTTTAGCCATTTTAACGTGCATACATTCAGTTCTTAAAAGTATCAAGTAAATAAATAAATAATATTTCAACCAATCTACCTAATAAAACCTAATAATTGTGTGTACTGCTGTGCAAATGTAACGTTTTACAAAAACAGCCACTTATTAGGAAGGTTTGATTCGGCTAAGTTGTTGTCTTAGAAAGCAGCTGCTTATGTAGGCAGTCAAAAGGAAGTCGCCATTTTGTTATCTTTTCTGAACTTTCCAGAGTGACTCACGTATAAACGTACCGTGTATTCATGCAAGGCTGTGCCAAAACCTGTGGCATATAATTGCAAGTGAAGCATTATCATCTAGCGCTGTCTTGTGTTTTCATCATGAGTGTGCACGCGTGGCTGACACACGACATGGTTTCTGTTTGAGGACCGTTAAACCACACTGACTTCCTGAAATGAAGGATACAAGCATTCTCTGTAAAACCACAGTACATCCCTAACTGCTCAAAACAACCCTGTTGATTGATTAACACTTTTCTCTGAATTACACATAAATACATTCATTATCACTCACAACACATCTGTTAAATTCGCAGGTCAGAAATTAAACCTTAATCTTTATCACTGTATAAAGTGTATCAGACCGGATGTCCAAATCAAGTCGACAACATTTGGTCTGATTTTTTCTTTCTATAAACATCCATTAAAATGAAATTTCTTAATTTTAACCCATTGTAATTAACTGGGAATTGTTTCCAATCACGATAAATCCACATCATCAGTATACATTGCTCAATGTATCTATATAAATTATTCAGCTTTCATACATAAACAATTTTTTCAAAAGATTGACAAGCAGTTTTTTTAATAGAAGTTGTGTGTGTCAACATTTTAAGATATGTAAATATGCTAATTATCCACAGAATGCTGCTCTGATATATCTAAGCAAATGTCCAAGAAAATAAAAAGAACAAAATAGTAGGGATGCACGACATATCGGCCACCATATCGGTATCGGCCAAATATATATGTTCATTTTTAATGTTATCGTTATCGGCCCGATAAGAAAATGTGGCCGACATATTAAAACCGATAAATAATGGATTATTTCGTTCAGCTAAGACACTTTAGATGTGCACTGTTCACAATTATGTTTTTGAATTGCTTGAAATATGACTGGAATAACTTCTAAAAGGAAAATACAGTAAAGTGCAACATGTGCAGCGCAAATCTGTTATATCGGCTACATAAAATTATAATGAGAACATCATTATAATTGTGTGCTTGGGACATGGCTTTTAATGTTGAGACTTATGTATTTGTAATCAGGTTCTCAAACATTTGGATTTTGATTTATCAGCCAATATATCGGTTATCGGCTTTAAAATATAAAGAATTATCGGTATCGGAGAAAATGTACATATCAGTGCATTCCCACAAAAGAGTGAAAGAGGGTGTATCTAAACAGAGTCACAACATTAAAAATTCTTCATAAAGACCTACAAATGTAAATAGTTATACAACGCATGTCTCAAGCCAATTTTGCTACTTAAGTGTGACTTCATTGCATTTTTACGCAGAAACTGTTTTTTGTTTTCAGGGTTTACAGGTGAAGACAGACTATATTCCCTTGCTGCAATCACTGGCTTCATTTGGATGGAGACTCACTTGTGTGCTGCCTACACCCATCATCAAGACTAACAGGTAGAGACTCCTAGCTAAAATAATTGCCTTAAAGGGGTGGTATAATGCCCTTTTCACAAGATGTAAAATAAGTTTCTGATGTCACCAGAGTGTGTATGTGAAGTTTTAGCTCAAAATACCCCACAGATATTTCTATATAGCATGTTAAAATTTTCACTTTTTGAGGGTGAGCCAAAACGCACAGTTTTTGTCTTTCCCTTTAAATGCAAATGAGCTGCTGCTCCCGGCACAGGGGGCGGGGCTTCAAGAGCTGGTGTCTGATTACCTCACACACACATGCACTGAAAATTTCAAAAACTTTTAGCCTTTTGTGTTCAAACCGGAGTCAGACAAAGATGAAGAGACTCAAGAAGAAGTGACAACATGTAGAAGCAACAGGACATCTCTGAATGGTTAGTTGATGAATTTATGAAGCTTATGTGGAGTTATCTTCTAGTCATTGATTAGCATATTCTGTTATGATAATCTATAAATTGCGTTCCTGGGGGCGGGGTTAATGCAAATTTTAGGGTTAGTGATGTCACTAACCAGGAGGAAGCTCGTGTAGTTCTACCAGCTGTTAGTTGTATTCCTTAAAAGAAAATACTTCCCTTTGCTTTAAACTTTGAGCGTTGTAACTTTGCAGATGTTGTTTATGCTCAAACAGCAACATTACACACACTAACTCTAGTTAGTCATAATCAACCTCCCCTTTAAAATTCATTATTACTTAACTTCAAGTTTCATTACAGATTCTGAAAGTTTTTTGATTGATTGATTGATTGATTTGATTTTTATTTAAAAGGGACCATGTGCAATTAATAACATAAATGTAAACATTTGATGCATTACACCAGAGTTAGCCTTAGGTACAGTCCCCAGGTACAAATAAATACATACAGCACAGATTAAAATATCAACATTATCAAAAATATGCGGCATATCAAACATAAAACATCAAACATTGTTCAAAAGCATATAACATGTACTTAATGCCCCTCACTGGCACACACACACGCATGCACACACGCACGCACGCACACACACACACACACATTCTATAATCACAACATACAATGGTATGCCAACATACAGCCCCTTCTCAACCCTTACGTCAACCCTACAATAAAGAGGTAAATGTGACTAAAGAAAAAATAATAATAATACCCACTGACACATTAGTGGATGCATTGTTGTGAAAATTTTAAATGTTTTTTTTATTTTATCTTTAAAAGCCCCAAACAAGTCACAAGTTTTGAGCAATATCATCTGAAAAAGCTGTAAGGATGCATACTTTGAGAGTGCACTGCATAGAAACAGTACACTGTTGTATTATTGTACATATTTTTGGGTGAACTAACCCTTTAACTCTTAGCTCCCGATGGCGACGATGTTAGCGAAGGGCGTGGTGAGCTCGTGTCAGGGGCGTGGCGTGGGTAGTGAGCCTGTAGACTTGGTATTAAGCCTTTTTTCCCCGGTATTATTTGATACATGGAAGCGGACACCAGTTATCTTGCCTTATGTTTAAAATAGAACGGATGTCGGCTACATAATCAAATTCACAAATATTACACCATTTAAACATTATTTAAATACATAGGCTACTGAGTTACTAAAACAATCTGTCAAATAATACACAGTTTGAACATTCTTGTTTCCATTTGTTTAATTTAAAGATCTGAGGTGAATTATCCATTGTTGCTTTTACAGCTACAAAGCTGGAGCACTAAATGATATTCAGAGTCACATTACACACTTTTAACATTAAATAAAGCACATAAACAGTACCTGAGATTATCATTGCCACACTTTGTGTTTGTTGTTCCAGTGCGACGTCTTCGTTTCTAAAATAGAATCGTCCCGTGTCGCCGTCGCGGCTGGTTAGGACAAAAACTCTGATTAACATGTAAAAGATGCATTTTATCGCGTGTCGCGGCGTGGCGTGTAGTGTAGTTAGGACACGGTGTTATACCCAAATGGCAAAACATTTACTCGAGTCAATGAACAGCCTTAAAGGGATAGTTCACCCCAAAATGTAAACTCTATCAGTAATTACTCTCCCTCATGTTGTTCAACCCCGTAAGACTTTCGTTCATCTTCGGAACACAAATTAAGATATTTTTGATTAAATCTGAGAGCTGTCTCACTCCTCCATAGGCTTCTAAGGGATTGAAACTTGCCGGCCCAGAAAAGTTAGTAAAGACATCGTTAAAATAGTCCGAGTGACTATTTTTTTGACCGAAGTTTATCAAGCGACGAGAATACTTTTTGTGCGCAGAAAAACAAACAAAAATAGCGACTTTATTAAACTATTCATCTTCTCTGTGGGCCTCTAGATTTCACGTAGTGTAACAGCGCAGCGCTTCTGGGTTGCACGTCACACGAAGGCTTACAATTGGCCGACGCTGGTCATGTGTGATGATGCGTGTGACGTATAACCCAGAAGCGCTGCGCTGTTACACTACGTGAACACACTCGA
Organism: Rhinichthys osculus; assembly: GCA_029959095.1. NCBI lineage: Eukaryota > Metazoa > Chordata > Actinopteri > Cypriniformes > Leuciscidae > Rhinichthys > Rhinichthys osculus. The sequence goes on along the minus strand of JARWKJ010000016.1, from coordinate 1,741,083 downwards.
GGCCCACAGAGAAGGAAATTAATAATCGAATAAAGTCGTTATTTTTGTTTGTTTTCTGCGCACAAAAAGTATTCTCGTCGCTTGATAAACTTAAGGTTGAGCCGCTGTAGTCACTCGGACTATTTTAACGATGTCTTTACTAACTTTCTGGACCGGCAAGTTTCAATAACAAAGAAGCCTATGGAGGAGTGATCCAGCTCTCAGATTTAATCAAAAATATCTTAATTTGTGTTCCGAAGATGAACGAAAGTCTTACGGGGTTGAAACAACATGAGGGAGAGTAATTACTGACAGAGTTTACATTTTGGGGTGAACTACCCCTTTAACATTAAATAAAGCACATAAACAGTACCTGAGATTATCACGTCGCATGTAGTTAGGACACGGTGTTATACCCAAATGGCAAAATATTTACTCAAGTCAATGAACAGCCTTAATAAAGCCCCAGTCTTACAGATCATTATCTAAAAAAAAAGTTGTTTTAGGGTTTAGTTACCCTAAAAAAAGGTATGGAAGAGAGGGGTACGCAGAAGGATCGTAAACTACTACGCCACTAAAAAGTTTGGGAACCACTGGGTTAGGGCATCCAGAGGTAGAAACACCCACTATGAGCAACCATTGACTAGACGACCTCCAAATAAAACCAGTCAATGTGAAGTGAATTGGCTCTAGAGGTAGGACACAAAGTGATCAATTGAGTTTGTGTAAACGCCACATGGGACGTCATTTCCAACATCAAGTAAGAACAATTGTACAACCCACAGAGTAATAGTGCATCCCAAACTCCAACCGTGTCAAAGTGCTCGGGGTATAAAGACCTCTGAGACCTCATCGAGGCAGAACATGATGTTTGCTCGCCGTAATGAAATGTCAATACAAGCTAACTGATGATTCCTGTAATAGCAGGTGGAAGCTTCCGGCGATGTCGAACTGAAGTTCACCATGTAATCTTCATCTGTCATACGATCCCGCATTGGCCTTTCTCTCACACGTCAGCTTTCCATCCCTGCTGATTAATTACGGGCCTATTTTAAACTTTCACAAAGAGCCACAACGCAGCTATACGGCTAATTAATCAAAACGTTGTCCTAGATACAACCAAACCGTCACTTTTCAATGTCTTGGAATCGGCTGGCCTTGTTTTCCTGGGTGGCGGAAAACAACATGGAAACATACGAGTAACACTCACGGTCCTTACCAGGGATGAAATGGTTACCAGTTTGATGCTAAATCACAATAAGAAAAAAATATTGACGTTTAGTATTAGAGTTTCATATTTTATATTCATAATTAATTATTAATAATCATTAAAACTGTATTTGAGTATCACAATTTGAAAACAGTCTCATGCAACGTAGGTTTGGTTTTGTGTGAGAGTGCTGAAAGAATTTATATGACAGAATGTATGAACATGTCTTTAGAAAAGTTATAAAAAGAGATTTACTTTCCATCTTCCCTCCGTGTAACGCCTAATAAAGTAGTGTTTATAAGCTTATTGCTTCTTTGTTTACCAATATTTCTGCTGTTACATAAGCGCCACCTACTGTCAGAGAGTAGATTTACATTTTCATTCAGCATGTCTGCCATTTTTATTCAGACTAATATGAAAATCGGACCAAATTTTGATTGTTAAACAGGTAGATGGAAAATAAGCTAATAATGTGCGTTCTAAAAATGTCAACAATTCAGATGTACAGTAGAATTGTTTATGGCGCAGATAACTGTGGTAAACTTTCATAAAAATGCAGCCTAAATTTCCAGTATATTTACTATGCCTATACCATTATAATATTGATAACCATTATCATTTCGGTCACTATAATCAAGATATGAAAATTTCATAGCGTTTTATCTCTAGTACTTGCATAATATGTCACTAAAATTATTACCAGTATTAGTGAAGCTATTTTAAAACTGTAAATTAATCTACATGTAATATGATTTAATATTCTACATAATATTATATAAATATAATATTTATATATATTAATATATTAATGAATTAATTAATTAATAATAAATTAATTAATATAATTAATATAATAATAATTTAATATTCTATATAATATTCTAAATAATAATCATATTATTTCATTTACTGAAATAAATGAACTTTTGCACGATATTCTAATTGTAAATATTCTAGTTTGCTTGTCATTTGCTTTATATCATGTATTAACTTAAAAAGGTGAAACTAATATATTATATAGACTCATTACATGCAAAGTGAGATATTTCAAGCCTTTATTTGTTATAATTTTGATGATTATGGCTTACAGCTTATGAAAACCCCAAAAAGGTTTTCATATCTGTAAGCCATAATCATCAAAATTATAACAAATAAAGGCTTGAAATATCTCACTTTGCATGTCTATATCTATATAATATATTAGTTTCACCTTTTAAGTTGAATTACTGAAATAAATGAACTTTTGCACGATATTCTAAATCGTTTTGAAGAATTGCACTACTGCAATTTTTGACTGACAGTAATTTCTATTTCAAATAAATGTCGTTCTTTTGAACTTTCTATTCATCAAAGAATCTTGACACATAAAAATGAACCAGTTTCAGGCAGATCAAGAATGCAGATGAGTTTGTGTATCAGCATCACTGCTATATTTCCACACACTTCTCATTGATATGCATCACGCCGCAGCGAACGCTTGTACATTCATTACATTCAAAAATGCTGAAGTTACCATTCAATTAAGCCCTTAATGATGGGGATTGTATAGGCGGCGTGTGCCTAGTTTGGATGCTGGCGAGACTGAAGACCAGAGCTGTAATTTCACCGTCCACTCGTTTACATTTTAATGGACTGAGGCTTGCAGGAATCCAGCTTTTCCCTCTGATTTAAGCAGGAAGCACTTGAATAAATATACAGTTCCTTGACAAGCAAGAAAATGGGAAGTGGGAGGGAAAAGAAATCAAAGCAGGGACGATTTAGACATTTGGTATTGATTGCAAGCTTATGCCAGAGATGCAGAGGCACGCTTGATTTGTAGCAGAGTCGTAAAGGGAAACAGAGAGCGTGAGAAAGATTGAGAGTGTTTGGTAAAACATCTCCATCTTCTCTGAAGATTAAACGGCTTTACCGAACTGTGTTTTATCAACTTTTTAAACGTGCATTCACCCCAGAAATGCTAAACTCACCACACTCGAGGATGCGTAGCTTCCTTCTCTACATTAGCCCTGACAAGACGGCAAGAAAGAGAGATTTAGTCATCACAGGATTTCACAAAACGGATATTTTGTTCATCCCTTTCAATGCCGGATGTTCCCACAGCTAAAAAAAAATAATTTAAGAAGATCTCCAGGGGGGTTTTCTTGCACCATCCAGCATTATTGGAGCTATAAATACAAGATAAGATGCTGAATAAACAAGCGCACTCTAATAAACAAGAAGCGAAATGTTGCATAGCTGGAACAAACAACTTAAACTAACTGGTGTAGATGACCTTTGAGTTAGTCTCGCCATGCTATGTAACAAGAATCAATTGAAGCATATATTTTTGTCTTAAAGTCCCCCTGTGGTGAAAACCAAGTGTTGTTTATATGTGGTGTTTTTAATACGCTTAAACCATGTGTAAGTTCATAAGTCGACAGCATTGGTGAGTATTTTCTGCTTAAAACTACAGTGAACCAAAGACAGTCTCAAAAACACGGTTTGAAATCGCTGGTGTTTCTGACGTCACAAACGACCTTGTAACCAATCAGATCAAAGTGTGATCGTCAACCAGTGGATCTCTGAGTGAGTGAGTGAGTGGAGGCGGGGCTCATTTGCATATTCATAGAACCGCGCATACTAAATGAGTCAAGGGTGTCGAGTTACATTCAAGATATTGAAGAAAAAATTCAGGAAAAAACGTTTAAATATGTCTTTTTGGTGATCAAAGATGAGATTTAAGGTACAAAATGATTGACCACAGGGGGACTTTACATTTTTTTTTTTTTTTTGCACTGAAAATATCAGTGAATTTTTTTTTTTTTTTATGTAAATTAATATAATCTAGTTGGAGATGATGCAAAGATTTACTTTTAGCAAACGGCCCTTTAGTCAAGTTTGATTTTTGGCCCTTCATATTAAAGACCCACTCCGATGAAAATAATGTTTTTCTAGGTGTTAACATGTTCTTGTGGCATTTTTCTGATGTTAGAGGACATATCTTGAGAAAAATAAGCTCAAAGTTGTATTTCTGAGTATTTCTACATTCGAATGGCTGTGAATCAGTAGCAGACGCTAAAATGCCGGTTTAAAATAGACTGGAGTTGTGACGTAGTAACACTGGGCGTCTCCACACGCGACGTCTTGGAGTGAAATAATGATCGGTGATAACTTTGATTAACTTCGGATAATAATAATGAACGTGTATATAATACTGTTGCCCCACCGGTATTGGGGGTGTAAGCTAGCGGGAGAGACAGAGCTCTCAGCAACGGGCAGGGGGAGGGGCGTCTCCGTGCCAACGGCTCCGCCCACAACGCAGAGGCGAATTGCTAATGAGCTACTGCCGCTCTGCTGAAGCGAAGTCCCAGAAAACGGCACAGGTTTTGTGATTTTGGCTAAAAATGGCATAATCTTAAAGACCACTGGGAATGTTTAAAAATAGCTCAAAATATGATCGGAGTGGGACTTTAAAAAGTTTGGGAACTTCTGCCAACTCTCTATTTTAAGGAATGTCACGCAATTTTTCTTTCATGTTTTAATTCCAATGTTAAACGTCTGTGCAGAACTTTGTTTGCCAAATTTGTAAAAGGAATTTCTAATTTTTATTTGAATACATTATAAAATTTGTAGATTTAATTTGTTGATGTTGAACAAGAAATGCTTTTTGATTACTAACATTTCATTTAACCAGTAGAACAGAATCCAAACATTTCTTTTTTTTTTTAGAATGGAAGTGGGGAAAAAAGGAATTCAGACAAATTTAAATGGAATAGAGGGGTCCTAGACCTGGACCAAGCAATAGTACTGTTGTATAATCATATCTAGATAACTAACTAATCTGCTTCTTCTCTCATCAGTGATGGAAGTCTGGCCACCAAACAGATCGTGTTCCTCCAGAGGCCGATGTTGCCTCGCAAGAAGAAAGAATCCAAGGTGAGTGAACTCTTATACCAGACACACACTCTCACACACACCCTCAAACACACACAGACACTCACACACTCTCAAACACACACACACTCACACTCTCAAACACACACACACACACACACACACTCTCAAACACACACACACACACACACACACCCACTCTCACTCACACACTCTCAAACACACACACACTCACACTCTCAAACACACACACACACACACACACACACACACCCACTCTCACTCACACACTCTCAAACACACACACACTCACACTCTCAAACACACACACACTCACACTCTCAAACACACACTCACACTCTCAAACACACACACACTCACACTCTCAAACACACACACACTCACACACTCTCAAACACACACACACTCTCAAACACACACACTCACAAACACACACACTCACACTCTCAAACACACACACACACACACACACACACTCTCTCAAACACACACACACACACACACACTCTCACTCACACACACACTCACAAACACTCACACTCACACACACACACTGTCACTCTCACACACACTCTCACACACACACACACACACACACACTCTCATTCACACTCTCACTCACACACTCTCACTCTCACACACACTCTCACTCACACACACACAAACACTCACACACACACACACACATTCACACACACACACACACTCTCACACATACTCTCACTCACACACTCTCACACACACACACACTCACACTCACACACACACACACACACTCTCACACACTCTCACTCACACACACACTCACACACACACACTCACACACACACACACTCACACACACACACACACACTCACACACACACACTCTCACTCTCACACACACTCTCACACACACACACTCTCACACACACTCACACACACACACTCTCACTCTCACACACACTCACACTCTGCCCGGCTGAAACACACATAGTTTGTGTTAGCAGTGTTTCTACAGGGTTCAGGCGTTTCCTTAAATCACCACATAAAATGGGGCAAAAAAGCACAAGACGCTTGAACAGAACAATGCATAATTTAAACAAATATTTGGCTCCATGCCACTTCAAAGAAAACCAGAGCGAGTGTGTGTGTGTAGTGGGTGTTACTGCGTGTGTGGTTTTCCTGAAGATATTTATTTACATGGCAGTGTTGTCTTTACTTTTTTTTTCTTTTTTTGGAAGAAAGGGCCGATGCAAACGCGCTGTGCTAAGCTTGTCAGTTTTACACGCAATTCAGTGCCTTGTAAATTCATATTCACAACCATAACAAACTGAAGACAAGAATCTAAATCTAAACTTTTTCCAAAAATATCACGTGGCATGCAGGAGCTTCGGGTCCCATGTATCCCAATGAGGAATCCACAGATTTTAACATTCAGCGTATTGATATGTGCAAGACAGCAATATTCAAGTTTTGAACACTGTTATAAATCACAATGATCTGTGGTTTACTGTACTTGAAGGAAATGGGCTTAAAAACTAAAGGGTTTGCAGTGAATGGTGAGAGCATCAAAACGTTAAGAAATACTTTATGCAAATCAGGGGTGGAGACCGATGGATGACAGCCAATCACAGCATTTTTCAACGGTTTTGGTTCAGGAAGTATTTTTTCCATTCATTTCTCCCATAGGGATTGCAAAAAAAAGTCTTCGTTAAAGCATTTTAGGCCATGAACGAACCAAACCAACCAGCTTACGAGGAGAATCACAACATTACAGACTTTGATTTGAAGCAAAAAAGTATTTAAACATCATACAAAGACTGTATTTAGTGGCTTCAGAGAGGGAAAGAACTACAATCCCATGAAGCATTGCGAAAACAGTATAATCGAGTTAAAAATGATTGATACATACACAATGTATTTTAAATGTATTGCAAAATATGCATATCTATTGAAATATAATTTGAGAGCGAAGGCATATCGACTTGATTCCGTCATTAGCAGTGCTTTATGGGAGTGGGCGGAGCTAAAATAGCTCTTTTGGCATGTTTTGCTTGTTTCGGCTCGGATTGGTGGAATTTTCTGTACAGCATCATGGGTAATATAGTTTTTCACTACGAATTCCACTGTCAAACATGTTTACTTTAAAACTAAGGTAAAAACATGCGGGCTGACGGCTTCAACAAAAGCAAATACCATCGATTAACAACCTCGTACCTGTAGCTCACAGTAGGGCTGACTTTAACGGTTTATACGTTATTGTTAAAAAAAACAATATTTTTTTCCATCTATTATCATACACACACACGCACACATGATAGAGAGAGAGAGAGAGAGAGAGAGAGAGAGAGAGAGAGAGAGAGTGAGAGAGAGAGAGAGAGAGAGAGAGAGAGAGAGAGAGAGAGAGAGAGAGAGAGAGGGAGGTTATGGTGGAGCATAAAAGGCTTTTTGACACTTACTTCACACCGTACAGTGGGTGGCGGGTCCAGACTCGACTCATTCACGGATGGCGTGACCAAAGTCCTGTCACTGTTGATGTCCGGTTTTTCAGACACACTGTTATTGTATAAAAGCACCTGTTGACTAATCTGGTTTCAGACAGTTTTCCGACACAGCAAAACGCGACGTGTAATTATTTATTTCACGGCTCTCTGGAGTACTTGACGTTTGATTAATCAATCGCGGCATCCAACGGTCTAATATATTTGTGTCCATAGCAACGCCGTCATCTGCTCTCGCGTCTAACTGAAATTGGCGCCACTTTTGCGTCTTTCGCGCGCCTCACTCTCTTATACATACATACGTGACGCAACTAGCGCCATCTTGCGTCTCGGTTATCGATTACAGTAAAATCACCTCAGGCCAGGGAACTTGAGAATTAATATTACTGGAATATTTTTGCAGTGCTTTTAGTCTGGTTAGTAGGCTGAATGGTTTGTACATTGTAATGGACTTTGATTTTTTAAGATAATTTAGGCTACAGGTAGATAATTTCAATTTACATAAATATGAACTAGATAAATTGCCCTCAGAGAGGAAATTATTTTCCCCAGTGGGTTCATATACACATAACACAATATATATGTGTGCGTGTGTGTGTGTTTTAATAAGAATTTAAAAAAATTAATTTAGCAAAATGAAATGAAATATATAGTATGTATAATTCATGATTTCATTTTTACTGCTAAATAACTAAACTCAGCAATAAAAATAAAATGTAAATTCATTTTTTTAAACACAACATAATGCAATATATATATATATATATATGATTTGTAATAAATATTACCTAGTATTTATATTATATGTTATATATAAAATAAAATGTATGATTTAATTTTATAAATGTATAAAAAAGTAGATATATTACATTTTGCAGTGTTTTTTTAATGAATTATAAAATAATTAATACATTTAAATTAAATACATGTAAAAAAAATATAAAATAAAATAGGCAATCAGAATTTTGATCAAAAGAGAGTTTACATAAAGTGTAATTTTTTATAGATCATGGAAGCAGTGATTCATAAAATGATGAGTCTAATGGTAAAGCATTATAACCAAGCACACTTTTTAAAGAGACAATTCATGAAATATGTACTTGTATTTTAGGTCTATCTCATTATCGTAAGTCTCAAAACTCTCTGTCGACATTGTCTATTTCAGAAAGTCATCTTTAAAGCACGGAACAAGTCCAATAAGAACTCCGTCAAAGACGCACCAAAGAACAAGAAGAAGAAAGAGACAAGTGATCAAAAGAGCAGCGACGGAGCCGAGAAGAGCGCAGAAGACACGAATACAAGCGTGAACGAGCGACGGGGGGAAAACATGAGTGATGAGGCTGAAGTGCAGAGAGAACAGAGAGAGGAAGGAGATGAGACAGAGGCGACAGGAAGTGATGTCACAGCTGGCAGGGAGAAACAGGAAGCAGGAAGTAGCGAAAGAGATGGAAACGCTGAGGAGAAGGTAAACGAGAGTAGTGTGAAAACTGAAGCTGAAATGGGGTCGTATAAAGACACGGGACGACAGGAAGAGGAAGTGGACAAACAGGAAGACGGCTCAGCCAATCAGGATTGAGGATGCGCTCAACCCACCTGGCCAATGGAAGTGGGCCTTTATGAATGTTAAAATGCTATATACCTTGCAAAAAAAAAAAAAAAAAAATCTCTATATTTTGTCTTGTCCAGTATCTAAACATCCCTAAAACAAGATCAATTCACAAGGCATTATAACGTTGCTGCCTTAAATTTTTTAAGTACAATCAACTTGAATGTTTAAGTCATTTCAACTTAAATTACATTAAACTGACTTTTAAAAAAATGAGTTGAATCTTGTATAAGTTATTTAAAAAAAAAAAAATGCGTTAAAGCAATGTAAAAACACGTTATCATAACTTATTGATCATATAATTTTTAGAGCTGGGCAATAATTAATCACATCCAAAATAAAAGTTTGTTTACACATAATATGTGTGTACTGTACACTCTAAAAAAAGCTGGGTTGTTTCAACCCAACTTTGGGTCAAATGTGGACAAACCCAGCCGTTGGGTTAATTTTTTTTAATTAAAATTTTAACCCAACGTTCAGGGTTGTCCATATTTGACCTAAAATTGGGTTAAAACAACCCAGCATTTTTTAGAGTGTATAAATTATAATTTGTATATATAAATACACACATGCATGTATATATTTCAGAAATATTTGCATGTATATATATTTATACATCATTTATATTATATATAAATATAAATATTTGATATATAAATAACACATTTTTCTTAAATATATACATGCATATGTGTGTGTATTTATTTTATTATATACAAGATATATTGTATAGTACACACACAGGTGAAACTCAAACCATTAGAATATGGTGCAAAAGTTCATTTATTTCAGTAATTCAACTTTAAAGGTGAAACTAATATATTATATAGACTCATTACATGCAAAAGTGAGATATTTCAAGCCTTTATTTGTTATAATTTTGGTGATTATGGCTTATGAAAACCCCAAATTCAAAATTATAATATTGTGAAAAGTTTTCATAAGCCATAATCACCACAATTATAACAAATAAAGGCTTGAAATATCTCACTTTGCATGTAATGAGTCTATATAATATATTAGTTTCACATTTTAAGTTGAATTACTGAAATAAATGAACTTTTGCACCATATTCTAATTTGTGTATATTATGCAAACACAAACTTTTATTTTGGATGTGATTAATCGTTGCCCAGCACTAATCATTTTACTTGCCAATGCAGTAGGAAAAAATAAACATCATAATATCTTGTTTTATTAATGTTTAGATACCCAAGAAAGACATGACAAAACTACTGGTTGCCGTGGTGAAGCTTGCAGTTTCAGACTGTCACACACACACACACACACACACACACCTCTTGACCAATACTGAGCGTTTAACTGGAGCGATGGCGTCTTTAAACGAGCCGGAAGGACTCCGGGATCCGGGAAGAGGAGGACCGATGGGAAGAGATATCAGTCAATGCACTGGATGGGAAAACCACATTAATATTTAGTCGATGAGCCCAGAGGGACTCGAGGATACAGTTGCGAGAAGCAATCTATTGTGTTGTATATGGTGCATTTGTTTGTGTATGTTTTTGTTTACATTTATATGAATATTTCATGTCACCGTCCAAAAACAAAAAGGTCAGATTCTCTAAATTTTAAGAGAAACATATTGGGAATATTGCGATTACGTTTGTTGGGGCTTTTTGTAAGTTTGGTTCGTTAACTTTCTGATTTAAAGGAATAATTCACGCAGAAATTAAAAATCTGTCATCATTTATTTGTCAGTGTTGATCCAAACCTGCATGACTTTATTCCATGGAAGTCATAATTATGAGATAATTGACATACTAAGTTATAGTTTTGAGATAAAATGTTGAAATTATCACGAACACAAGATTTACACATAGTAAAATTCCATCAACTTGAATTGAATAATCCTTACATTTTCATATTATGAATTAATTAGGAACTAACTAGAGCTTAATAAAACATTTTATGTAATTCCTAATGGATTCATATTCAAAAATGTTTGAATTTATGAATACGAATCACAAACTAAATGGTCTATTCTTTTATTCCATTTAGATTTATAGAAAATATTTTATTAAGCTTTAGGTTTTTTTAGTCAATTTAAATTCTTAATTCATAATATGATTAATATGTAAGGATGGTTCAATTCAATTTGATGGAATTTTACTATACAATTAAAATTCGTAAATCTTAAAAAATAAAAAAAAATAAAAAATTCATAATTATGAGGGGAAAAAATCTGACAAATAAACATTCATATATACATAACAAATATATTATTTTACCCTGTATTTGTGCATACACTATATTTTTATGCTTATTAGAATATTGCATAGTTTTCTTAGCCACAAAATACATTAATAAATCATCCCTTGAATGTCTGTGCAACAAATGGTGATTAAATGATGACAGAATCATCATCATTTCGGGTGAATTATTCCTTTTAAAAGAGGCAGATGGTGTAACAAGCTTGAGTTTCGGTCCAGTTGGGCTTCACTTCACATCTATAGCAAATGTTTCCAGCATTTCTCCAAAAGCAATGAAGCATCACAAGTGATTTAGATGTTCCCTGCTTTAGTTTAAGCAGCTTCTCTCGTGTTAAAACAGCAGAAGGTGTTTATTGGCGCATTAACTCACTGACACTTGCTAATGTTCACTTCAAGATGTTCATTCTGACCCCTGATCCAGATCCAGTCCGTGTTTTAAAACTGACACTGATTTTTTTTTTTTACCAATTCATCAACATGAAATCAAAATGAACCATGGCTTGCTTAAAATAGCAAGAGCACGTGTGTACGCAAGCGTATTGCATTCACTTGATGGAAAAAAATCTACTCTGTTTTTCTGAATAAACGAGTTAATTATCTCAGAATTGGGAGATATTTTTTCATGAAAAAAAAGTTTTTGCTCTGTTTTTCTGAATTAACGAGTTAATTATCTCAGAATTACGAGATATTTTTTCATGAAAAAAAGTTTTTGCTCTGTTTTTCTGAATTAACGAGTTAATTATCTCAGAATTACGAGATATTTTTTCATGAAAAAAAGTTTTTGCTCTGTTTTTCTGAATTAACGAGTTAATTATCTCAGAATTACGAGATATTTTTTCATGAAAAAAAGTTTTTGCTCTGTTTTTCTGAATTAACGAGTTAATATCTCAGAATTACGAGATATTTTTTCATGAAAAAAAGATTTTGCTCTGTTTTTCTGAATTAACGAGTTAATATCTCAGAATTATGAGATACATTTTTCTTGAAAAACATTTTTTCACTCTGTTTTTATGAATTAACGAGTTACTCATAATTTTTTAGATAATTAAGTCATTAATTCAGATAAACAGAGCAAAAACTTTTTTCCATGAAAAATTCTCTCTTAATTCTGAGATAATTAACTCGTTAATTCAGAAAAACAGAGTCGATTTTTTTCCTCAAGTGAATGCAATTCGTTTCCGTACGTGTGTGCATTGACCAAAATGAAACAAGAAATGGTTAAAACAGACAGTTTTCACTGAACAGAATTCATAAAGATACTGAGTTTCTATTATGAAAATTGCATGGGGGCGAAATCCGAAATCCGTGTTTCAGACCGCCGTCAATTTTCAATTTGCATGAGCAAATAAGTGGATATACGTGGATAATCCATAACAGAAGGTTGTGCTGATGGGATAGAGGGGTTATTTCATGACCATGATGTTATTAGCCTGATCATCTGCGATGTTTCAGAAGTAAAGTGAGCAACAGGACACGCTTCTTCGGCTTTTATTAATGAGGTGAACGACTAGAAATCACATCCCATAATCCAACTCAGAAGAAAGCATTATCCTGTCTGACTCGCAGAACAAAAAGGCTGTGTGTTATAGAAATAATATTCATTTCTTTACCTATTCTCTCTCACAGAAGTCACTAAAACTAACATTTTAGTTATTAAAACCAATCAGCTTTCTGTTGGTCAACGTAGAAAATTTTATTTCTACTGAAATTACAATTTTATGGAAGCTTATTTCGCCACAGAATAAAACATTTTAAAAGATAATTGTGACTTTTTAAATTAACTCGCAATTCTGATTTAATATCTTGCGTGTTATAAAGTCAGAATTGCAAGATGTAAAGTCGCAATTGCGAGAAAAAAAGTTTATTTCTCACAATTCTGACTTTATAACATGCAATTACGACTTTATATCACACGATGTAAACTCGCAATTGTGAGATGGAAAGTTCCAATTACCTTTTCTTTTTTTTTCATTCTGTGGCGGAAACAAGTTTCCATACAAGTTCACCCTTAGTCAGACTTAAAATGTCACTGCATTAGTTAAAATATAAAACGAAGTGGCATTTACTTGAACATAAAAAGAGTGCAAGCACACATTAAAAGAAAAAAAACATTGCACACACAGTTCTAAACCACTTTCTGGTTATCAAATGTTAGATTGTACATCAAATAATGTGCATTACAAACACTTCTGGAACAAGAACAAATGTGGGCGGGGCTTGATTGTGTCTGTGGGGAATTGATTGGATGGTTGTGGTCTGCTATTGGCTGATCTCATGTGAGTGACAGGTTATAGCCCCGCCCACATCATCAGAGAAGAGAGTTACTCTGATTCAAGATTAACATCAATTGAATGTCTTGCACAGAGAAAATAATAATAATTAATAATATTCCATTTAAAAATAAGAAATGTCAATTTTGATATCTCAGTGACTTGGTCATTTTGATTTCATGTTAACCCTGTCCACCTCACCTGTGCAGTGTGTGTGTATTTTCCATGAAGTCAGCATGGTTGTGTTGGCGTCTGGTTGTGTTTATGATCTGCTTTGGCAGAGTCAGGGTTTTTCCAGTGTGTGTGTGTGTGTGTGTGTGTGTGTGTGTGTTCTGCATTAGCTCTTATGGCCAGCGGGTCACATTTAAAATCATAATGGCTTTTCCGCTCAGTCCTCCTGCTGGGAGAAACCTCTCAAACTCGACGTTTCTCATGATCATACGCTTTAAAGACGCTCACCTCGTTTCCCTGCATGTCTTGTTTTTTCAGAGCGGCTTCTGACACACACTGTCATTATAATTGTGCTTCTGTCACAGCGCTGTTGTTAGCCTGGAGCCGGAGGGGGAAAAGCCTTGTTGATTGTTTTAATACATAAGACACATTCAGCAGAGACAAAGACATTTCTAACACGAAAAAATGCTAGGTTGTTTCAACCCATGTTTGGGTCAAATACGGACAAACCCGACCGTTGGGTTTCAAAATTTAATTAAAAAATGTAAAGCAATTGTTGAGTTTGTCCATATTTGACCCAAACATGGGTTGAAACATGGGGTTTTTAGTGTGTAGAAGCTTAAAGGGTTCCGTCATTAAATCAATTTATTTTTAATTTCGTAAACAACATACTTTATCACAAGAATAAAAATGTAATGCATTACGCCATAATTTGCACTTTAAAAAAAAATGCTGTGTTGTTTCAACCCAAATTTGGGTCAAATATGGACAAACCCAAATGTTGGATTAAAAATGTAATTAAAAAATGTACAGTTGAAAGTGAAAGTTGAAGTTGGGTTAAAATTTTAAATTACATTTTTAACCCAACGTTTGGGTTTGTCCATATTTGACCCAAATTTGGGTTAAAACAACCCAGCATTGTTTAGAGTGTAAGACATTTCTCCTTATATTGAGCCATTTTAGCAAAAAGTCAAGAACCCTAGAGTTCAATATACACTCTAAAAAATTTTGGGTTGTTTCAACCCAAATTTGGGTCAAATATGGACAAACCCAAATGTTGGATTAAAAATGTAATTAAAAAATGTACAGTTGAAAGTGAAAGTTGGAGTTGGGTTAAAATTTTAAATTACATTTTTAACCCAACGTTTGGGTTTGTCCATATTTGACCCAAATTTGGGTTAAAACAACCCACCATTGTTTAGAGTGTAAGACATTTCTCCTTATACTGAGCCATTTTAGCAAAAAGTCAAGATACCTAAAAAATGCTGGGTTGTTTTAACCCAATTTTGGGTCAAATATGGACAGCCGTTGGGTTACATTTTTAAATTGCATTTTTAATCCAACGTTTGGGTTTGTTCATATTTGACCCAAAATTGAGTTAAAACAACCCAGCATTTTTTAGAATCTCACACACACATATTTTTCAAGCATTATTTTTCTGCATATCACAAGGCCAATGTGGAGTCTACATATGTTCTGAGGTGGTAAAATCCACAGAAATGAGATTAAAACATGGTAAAATGTGTTAAAGTATAAAAAAAACATTAAATTTTTTAAATGAATGAAGGAAGAGTTTGTGAATGGCGTTCCGGTGGACGTGTGTGTGTGTGTGTGTGTGTGTGCAGATCCTGCTTATCTCTGACAGACTGTAATTATGTGCCAGTATGTGCCAGTATGCACACTTCTTCTGCTAGTATGCACACTGTCAGCATCTGTTCTGATAAGCTTGGCTTGTGCTCTCCATTATCTAGATTTATTCCTCGACTGATCTGGGAACAGAACTGCATCTGCCACACTTTACATCGATAGTCCACTTCAGACACTAACTTTGCACCTACATGTCAACTTATGAAAGCTTGTTTGCGCCACAGAATAAAACATTTTAAAAGACAATTGCGACTTTTTATCTCACAATTGCGAGTTTACATCTCGAAATTCAGACTTATTTCTCAGAATTGCGTGTTATAAAGTCAGAATTGCGAGAAATAAACTCGCAATTTTGATTTTTTTCTTTCGCAATTCTGACTTTATATCACGCATTTCTGAGATAAAGTCTAATTGTGACATAAAAAGTCGCAATTACCTTTTTTTATTTTTTATTCTGTGGCAGAAACTCTCATTAGAGTATCAGCAGACCGTTAGATTAGTAGAATAAGTTGAATAATAGACATCTCATTGTAAAGTTACTTATAATCAGTAGAATATCTGTTGAGGAGCATCAAAATAAAGAGTTTTATTAAGTCGACTAATACTCTAATGACTGATAGTCGACACGTTATAGTTAGTAGGATGTCTAAAGTGGACTATCGAATTAATTTTAAATTTGCATAAAATAAAGCTCAACACAGGGAAACGTCTGTCACACATGGCCTTGAGTTGAGCACCGCTTTTATAAAAGACATCTAGTTATAGATTTACATTGTGTACACGACCGTTCAAAAGATTTAGATCATAAAGGTTGTTTTATTTTAAAGACATGCATTTATAATGTTACAAAAGATTTAATTTAACTATAAGCTGTCTTTTGAACTTTCTATTCATCAAAGAATCCTTAAAAATGGATGACGCAAGATAATAATAATGTTTCTTGAGCATCAAATCCTCATATTAGAGTGATTTCTGAAGGATCATGTGACACTGAAGACTGGAGTAATGATGCGGAAAATCACAGGAATAAATTACACTTTACAGTATATTAACATAGAAAACAGCTGATTTTAAATTCTAATAATATTTCACAATTTTTACTGTATTTTGGTCAAATAAATGCAGCACGACTAAAAAAATAAAATAAACATTTTAAATCTTGCTGACCTCAAACTTTTGAACGATAGTGTAAATATGTGTATATGTACATGCAGACAAAAAATTATCAAACACAGCTTTTGTTTCACCCTCAAACCCTGTTAAACAAATACACACAGCCGCTATACATATCTGAAAGTCTTTGAATGTTCAAATACTTCATTTGTCGACACTTTATGTGGTTTATCCAGCTGGCAGTGATGGATGGTTAGCGTGTAAAAGTAACGTTTGCGGCTCAGCTTTTCCTCCCTTGCCGACAATAGCAGGGCATGACATCAGCGAGATTATAAAGTCCGGTCTATAGGCATGCGGGGTCAAAGGTCGCCATAAAACACGCTATTAGAGGAAAACAAGGATGTGGAAGAAGTTATGAGACCGGATCAGAGAAGTGATGCTGAGCAATATTTACCCTGTGGTTTCTCGTGTCATACTGTAAGAAACGTGTCAGTTCATCAGTTATATAACAGATTATGAAGTAGCTCCGTCTATTTCCTTTGGTTTTCAAGCGTTTCAGAAGATAAAAGAGTTGAAGATGCTGCATTTCTGCCCGTGTTTCTCAAAGGATTTCACCATTTCTGCCTCTATATTTACAGGTCGCTTCTATGATTATGATTGTCAGCCGCTGTTGTGCCATTGTGAACATCGATCAATGTTTTTCAGCGTTTCTATGGACAGGCAACATGATAATGTCATCATCTGTACAATTTGTATAATATAATAAATATGATTTATATTTGATTTGTTTTGGAGTTTTTATTTGCTGTAATATCTGTGAGCTTCTATTTCAATTGTCCACTTTAAATATACAGGTGAATATCGTTTCTCACTTTGCATGTAATGAGTCTATATAATATATTAGTTTCACCTTTTAAGTTGAATTACTGAAATAAATTAACTTTTGAATTTGGGGTATTAACATGTAAACTTATTCTACTAAACTAACGGTCTGCTAATACTCTAATGACTGATAGTTGACATGCAAAGTTACGTATAGTTCGTAGAATGTCTAAAGTGGACCATCGGGATAAAGTGTAACCACAAATTTATTTGCGTAAAGTAAATAAAAACCTTGTGTTCAGGATCACTAAAAAATATTTTTAGCATCTTTCATGACAATTAAGTGCATTTATGACAGTAATATGACAGTAATGAGAATCATCTTTGAGAAAAATGTTAATTACAAAGAAACTAAAAATGACAAAACTATGGAAGCTTGTTTCCGCCACTGAATAAAATAAATAAATAATTGCGACTTTTTATCTCACAATTGCGAGATATGAAGTCAGAATTCTGACAAATAAAGTCGCAATTGCGAGATATAAAGTCGCAATTCTGAGAAATAAAGTCGCAATTGCGAGGTATAAAGTCGCAATTCTGAGAAATAGTCGCAATTCTGAGATATAAAGTCGCAATTGCGAGATATAAAGTCGCAATTCTGAGATATAAAGTCACAATTCTGAGAAATAAAGTCGCAATTGCGAGGTATAAAGTCGCAATTCTGAGAAATAGTCGCAATTCTGAGATATAAAGTCGCAATTGCGAGGTATAAAGGTCGCAATTCTGAGAAATAGTCGCAATTCCGAGATATAAAGTCGCAATTATGAGAAACAAAGTCGCAATTGCGAAAAAAAAAGACTTTTTAATTGAGACTTTTTATCTCACAATTGCGACTTTATTTCTCAGAATTGCGACTATATCTCGCAATTCTGACTTTCTCACAATTGCGAGTTTACATCTCGCAATTCTGACTTTATAACACGCAATTCTGAGAAATAAAGTCAGAATTGTGAGATAAAAAGTCGCATTTAAAAAAAATTTATTTAACCTTTGTTTAACCAGGTAAAATCAGTTGAGAACAAGTTCTCATTTACAACTGCGACCTGGCCAAGACAAAGCGAAACAGTGCGACGAAAACAACAACACAGAGATACACATAGAAAATAAATAAACATACAATCATTAAACCAATCCATATACAAAAGCAGAATATACTATAAACAAGTGCAATGATCAATAAACAGCTTTGACAGCTGATGCTTAAAATTGGTAAGGGAAATAGGAACCTCTAGTTTCAAGGATTTTTGCAATTCATTCCAGTCATAAGCAGCAGAGAACTGGAAGGAATGGCGACCAAAAGAAGTATAAGCTTTGGGGACAGCCAGTAAAATATACCTTTTTTATTTTTCATTCTGTGGCGGAAACAAGCTTCCATACAAAACACATTAAGGGAATGGAAATGTGCTTAACTGTTTTCAAAATAAAAATTAAAAAAATCGTAAAATAGGCAGATTTTCTTCATGCAAAATGTAATTGGTTGAAATTTTAGGTTGAAATGATGAAGATTGAAAGTTCAATCTTGACAAGTCAAAATGAAATCAGCAACATTTCAAAGTCAGGCTGCGTCCCAATTCATACACTTAGTATGCACTACAAGTGTGTACTATAGGAAAGTATAGACATTACAAATGCAATGCAACAACAATGATGCATACACAACATCAAGTAAAAATGCAATGTTTTTAAAAAATGGGTATGCAATGCATTATATAGTGCAGTATCCAGCAATATTTCATTCTGAACAACATACTGTAATGTGAAGCACATGATATGGATGCCAGTATCTGGTACGCATTGCCACAGTCCTAAACAGCTCTGCCAGACAAACCAGAATCATCAGTAAATCTGTTGAAGCTCAGACACAGACAATCTTCAAACACACATGAGATCAATACACGCTAATGCCACTTCAGTGATGTGTGTGAGAGACGAGGACGCTGAATAATGTATAGATGTCTAACATCAGAGAGCATCATTATCTGCAGTCTTCGAACACGACACATTTTAGGATTTAGTTTTGAGGGGAAACTACAAAAGCAAGTGTGAAGTAAAATCAAGCAACAAACAAGCATGTAGAACAGTCTGAAGGAACACAGCGCCACCTAGTGGCCCGTGTGTGTCGGCACTCGTGTGAATATCATGCGATTCAAGAGCTTTTTACAGCACCTTTTATTTATACTATTTTATCCGGTTTGCAGCTTTCACATTCCTGCTTTTAATATTTATTTTTACTCTGGTTTTAGTTTTCCATTTTTATGGATCATTACTCGATTAAAACATAGAGAGAATATTATATGCATGAATTTTGACATTAAATTAAATGAAGGTAATTATTGGGCATTAAAAAAAAAGTGCATTATTTGTTAATCACCTGTACAGGATATCTGTAGGGTTTTTAAACATCATTTTTAAGGCTTTTGAGACCTTTTTAAGATGGAAAATGAGTGTAAAAACAACGATTAAAACAGTTCAAATAATACAAGTTTTGACAAAAGTGAGCTTTATAAAAACATATGTATTCATTTCAACCTTTAAACCATTTTTTAAGAACCATTTTTTAAGAATTTTTAAGAACTATGCATAAATGATTATGCATATGAATATGATATTCAAGATATCGTATTCAAAAATTTTAATAGCAACATTTCTAACAAAAAATTGAGTTCATGCCCTTAACTGTCACCATCCCGTATACGGTGACGCCTAACTTTACTTTGCTATATTACTATTAAATCCTAATCTAATTATGACAAACTATATATGGTTGGAAAGGTCTAAGACTGCTAAATAGATATTTGACTGCTGTTTTTTGCTACCGATTATGTAGGAAGAGTAACCGATGAATTTTTTACAAGAGTGCACCTCAAAAAAATCTGCATCATAACAGAAGTTCTGACCTTTGTCATAAAAAGTTGATGCACACACTTTTAATAATTGAAACTTTGGTTTTCATGCTAAAAGTTCATAATAAAACATATAATCTAGTATTTTTCAATAAAACATTATAATATAATATTATCCTCTAAAAAGAATAATATATATATTATCCTCTAAAATATAAAAAAAATGTATCGCCTTTTTTATTACATCACATATTTTAGTAGTTATCATAAATTAGGTATCATTTGAAAGCTTACAAACTCAGAATTCATCCTGTATAAACCGTTTTGAAATTGAACGTTGCGTTACCATAGAAACGGTACTCTAAAATATTTTATCAGGCTCCTCCCCTTTTGGGCATCATTATATTTCATAATTTATGATCAAAACTTTTTCTAATCCTGACAAAACACATATTGTCAGAAAGGTCTGAGTCTCAAGGTTCCAAATTTTGTGACAGAATTGATATTTGGACAGAAATGTATTAATTTGTTAAGGCAGAATGTATACAACTAAATTCAATGGAATGTATGGCACCCGGTGGCTATTTCTGGTACTACGCCTAAACAAAATCTCATGGGAACTTCAATTTTTGTGATATCAACTTCAAATTTGGAACACAACTTGGTTAGATATATGGCTTTGATTTTATAGTAATTGTATAGTAAAAAATATTTTTGTAAAGTATATATTTTTTATAAATATATAGTACAGCATATTTGATTTACTGTAAATTTAAACTTCCATAACTTTTTCATACTGTCATTTTTTCACTTCAGCAATAATCTGCTGAGTGTTTCCTTTAAAACAAGACCAAACTTGGGTCTATATTACAAAGCATTCTTGAATTAAAACCATTTAAGTTTGAATAGTGCATTTTAACCCCCATTCTCAAAAAGGTGGGTGACAGCGAAGGGGTTAATTCAAGCATTTTTAAGGACCTATGTTTGTTTTATACGGTATGGTGTTAACACTGTTAATTTTACACATTTTGGCCCGAATGGCCTTCCATAATCGGATGCCATCGTCACATATCGCAGCGCCACAGTTAGGCCACTTCTTGTAGTGTATGTGTAATACAAATATCCACGAGCTAGAGTCTCTTTCCCACTGGAATCTCCTGTTAAACTGCAGTTTTGCGCTCTAAGGAAGCAGGCATCACTGTGAACGTGAACACAGTCTGGGCGGATTATCAGCGCTCTTTAATTAACGCAGTTAAGCGTTCCTCTCCCCACAGGCCGGCTTATCTGCTGCTGTCAGAGCCCAACTATACATCCGTTAATGACCTCGATCTGCTCACTCCAGAACACCAGACTCAACTGGAGGATGAACACACACTTCAGGATATCAGAAGAGTTATGGAAATCAATAAAGTAGTGGGCCATTATGCATTCATAAAGATGAAAATTACAATTAAGCAAAAATAAGGGCGGAATTTGAGATTTTATTACATTTATTTAGGTTAAAATACATGTTGTCATGATGAAAAACTGGCAATATTTAAAGTAATATTTTAGATTTTTGTTTCAAGAATACATTTTAACTGATCAATTTATAGGTTATTCTCAATAAATCATCCTTTTGCAAGCTATTCCTTACATATACAGTTATTACAGCACGACCTGAAAAGCTATCCAAACAGGTATAATACATAAATATGATAAAAGACTCAAATATTCAATAAATAGTTACATTTATTCATGTTAAAAATCAGAATAAACAAATGATTGTCAGTCTGAGGATTATGTTTGATGATATGAATGGTGTTATGGAAATTACTAGACGTTCGCTGGATTAAGCATTTATAAAGATGAAGATCACAATTAAGCAAAAATATAAATGGAGGGAATTTGAGATTTTATTACATTTATTTAGGTGTAAATAGATGTTGTCATGATAATGTCTTGCATGAAAAGCTGGCAATCTTTGAAGTAATATTTCAGATTTTTTTCTCTCTTATCTAAATGTTTCAAGAAAACGTTTTAAATGATCAATTTATAGGTTATTCTCAATAAATCAGTCCTTACATATATAGTACAACCTTAAAAGCTATCCAAACAAACACAAACAATATATAAATATGATAAAATACTTCAATAAATAGTGACATTTACAGGTGAAACTCGAAAAATTGGAATATCGTGCAAAAGTTCATTTACTTCAGTAATTCAACTTAAAAGGTGAAACTAATATATTATATAGACTCATTACATGCAAAGTGAGATATTTCAAGCCTTTATTTGTTATAATTTTGATGATTATGGCGTACAACTATAAAAACCTTTTCACAATATTCTAATTTTGAATTTGAGGTTTTCATAAGCTGTAAGCCATAATCATCACAATTATAACAAATAAAGGCTTGAAATATCTCACTTTGCATGTAATGAGTCTATATAATATATTAGTTTCACCTTTTAAGTTGAATTACTGAAATAAATGAACTTTTGCACCATATTCTAATGTTTCGAGTTTCACCTGTATTGATATTAAGCTGATTGTCAGTCTGAGGAGTGTGTGTGTGTGTGTGTGTGTGTGTGTGTGTGTGTGTGTGTGTGTGTGTGGCAGATGTAGTGAATGGTCATACAGCCGGGAGCTCCATCTTGCTCATTACGATTAGAATGATTCCTGCCACAAATCCCAGAAATCCCACAAGAATCCCGACTACAAGCACTGCGGTCTCGACCTCCGGAGTGTCTTCCGGCTCCTCCACCTCTGTGACACAAACATCAGCATATTCATATTTAATATTCTCAAAACATTAATGGTAGAAATAAAAACAATGCATATCCAAAATGTCTATTCAACAACATCATGCATTCTAGTATTCTTTCGCTAGTGTGAAATATATATATATATATATATATATATATATATATATAAATTTAAAAAATATTATATTGAATTAATATTCAATAATAAATAAATAGTAAAAATTTGCATTAACTATCATTTAAATATAAAAGGCAGCAAGTGAAAAATGTGTCTACATTTGGGTAATAATTTTCTGTTGGTTAAAAAAATAAAAAACAACAATAAATGTTAGTTAATGCATTAACTATCAATAAGCAATACATTTGTTACAGTATTTATTTAATCTTTGATAACATTTGTAAATAAAAATACAGCTGTTTATTGTCACCTCAAGAATATTAAGTATTATTAACAGATTAACTTAATTTTAATAATGTATTAGTATGTTGAAATTAACATTAAGATTAAAGTTTTTTTTTTTTTTTTTTTTATTCATGTTAACAAATGAAACCTAATTGTAAAATGTTACCATAATAATAATAATGTTTTGGCATGTTTTTAGTTCTTGTTGATGAACTGATGGGATTTTTTACTTTTAAATAGAAATATGTAAACGTTCACACAAACACTCTATGAAAAGAAGCTGCGGAAAATCCTCACACACCAGCATTATTCTTCAGTCCGAGCAAATTACTGATAGTGTCACACAGGAGGAGGAGGAGAAGAAGAAGAAGAAGAAGAGGATCAGCTCACCCCAGAACTGGGTGAGTTCCTCCTGTCGTCCTCGGTGTCGGAAACAAGTGAAGTCTTTATGAGTGAGTCATTTAATCGTTCATTCAAGAGAATCATTCAAAAAAACGCTGATTCATCCAGTAATGAAACCAGTGAAGTCTTTATGAGTGAGTCATTGAATCATTCAAGAGAATCATTCAAAAATGCTGATTCATCCAGTAATGAAACAAGTGAAGTCTTTATGAGTGAGTCATTGAATCGTTCATTCAAGAAAATCATTCAAAAAAACGCTGATTCATCCAGTAATGAAACCAGTGAAGTCTTTATGAGTGAGTCATTGAATCATTCAAGAGAATCATTCAAAAATGCTGATTCATCCAATAATGAAACAAGTGAAGTCTTTATGAGTGAGTCATTGAATCATTCATTCAAGAGAATCGTTCAAAAACGCTAATTCGTCCAGTAATGAAACAAGTGAAGTATTTATGAGTGAGTCATTAATTCATTCAAAAAACGCTGATTCATCCAGTAATGAAACAAGTGAAGTATTTATGAGTGAGTCATTGAATCATTCATTCAAGAGAATCGTTCAAAAACACTGATTCATCCAGTAATGAAACAAGTGAAGTCTTTATGAGTGAGTCATTGAATCATTCATTCAAGAGAATCGTTCAAAAACACTGATTCATCCAGTAATGAAACAAGTGAAGTCTTTATGAGTGAGTCATTGAATCATTCATTCAAGAGAATCGTTCAAAAACGCTAATTCGTCCAGTAATGAAACAAGTGAAGTATTTATGAGTGAGTCCTTAATTCATTCAAAAAACGCTGATTCATCCAGTAATGAAACAAGTGAAGTATTTATGAGTGAGTCATTGAATCGTTCATTCAAGAGAATCATTAAAAAAAACGCAAATTCATCCAGTAATGA
Organism: Rhinichthys osculus; assembly: GCA_029959095.1. Lineage (NCBI taxonomy): Eukaryota > Metazoa > Chordata > Actinopteri > Cypriniformes > Leuciscidae > Rhinichthys > Rhinichthys osculus. The sequence continues at coordinate 1,716,300 of JARWKJ010000016.1, read as the reverse complement.
AACAAGTGAAGTCTTTATGAGTGAGTCATTGAATCATTCATTCAAGAGAATCGTTCAAAAACGCTAATTCGTCCAGTAATGAAACAAGTGAAGTATTTATGAGTGAGTCATTGAATCGTTCATTCAAGAGAATCATTCAAAAAAACGCTGATTCATCCAGTAATGAAACCAGTAAAGTCTTTATGAGTGAGTCATTGAATCATTCAAGAGAATCATTCAAAAATGCTGATTCATCCAGTAATGAAACAAGTGAAGTCTTTATGAGCGAGTCATTGAATCATTCATTAAAAAAAACGCTGATTCATCCAGTAATGAAACCAGTGAAGTCTTTATGAATGAGTCATTGAATCATTCATTCAAAAAACACTGAATCATCCAGTAATGAAACAAGCGAAGTCTTTATGAGTGAGTCATTGAATCATTCATTCAAGAGATTCATTCAAAAACACTGATTCATCCAGTAATGAAACAAGTGAAGTCTTTATGAGTGAGTCATTGAATCATTCATTCAAGAGAATCGTTCAAAAAAACGCTGATTCATCCAGTAATGAAACAAGCGAAGTCTTTATGAATGAGTCATTGAATCATTCATTCAAAAAACACTGATTCATCCAGTAATGAAACAAGTGAAGTCTTTATGAGTGAGTCATTGAATCATTCATTCAAAAGAATTGTTCAAAAATGCTGATTCATCCAGTAATGAAACAAGTGAAGTCTTTGTGAGCGAGTCATTGAATCATTCAAAAATGCTGATTCGTCCAGTAATGAAACAAGTGAAGTCTTTGTGAGCGAGTCATTGAATCGTTCATTCAAGAAGCAGAAGAGTATGATCAGCTCACCCCAGAACCGGGTGAGTTCCTCCTGCAGTCCCCGGTGTCGGACGCTGCAGCTGTAAAGGTCTCCGCGCTCCGGACTGAAGCTCAGGTAGGAGAACACACGGAAGCCGAAGTCCCGGTCGGAGTAATACTGCGTCTCGCTGATGTCCCGCTCGCTCACCGGCTCTCCGTTCCTCCTCCACGAGATGTTCACAGGCGGCGGGTGGAAGTTCGACACCGAACAGATGAGGGTGTTTTCAACCCCGAGCTTCACGTCACTCTCGCTGTACAGCAGTGTGTTCGGAGCAACTGTGAGATCAGATAACATACAGGATTACTATCAGTGTGTGTGAGCATCACTGGCTCATTTAATGCTGTTCTGATGCCAGACAGGGAATTATAGTTGAGTGAATGGCGGATGCAACTTATTCTGAATCTTTTACACCCCAAAATACACTGGCCAATAAAAAAAGTCACTATTTGGATTTAAATAGGCAAATGATTAAAGTCCCCCTGTGGTGAAAATCCAGCATTGTTGTTTATATGTCTATGTGGTGTTTTAATACGCTTGACTACAGAGGGACTTTAAGAGTCTATGATCGGATCATTTTTGCAGTGATTATTATCTTTGCAGCTCACAACATTTATTTCCATCAAGAGGTGCATACATTTTTGGGCAAGATCTTGTATTGCCAATGCAAGAGTCCAGCACTCTGTAAAGTCTCTTCCAGCACATCCCAAAGACTTCCAGTGAATTTAAGGTCTGGATTCATGTGTGAAAATGATTCTTCATTCTTTCACAATCTGAGCCTGATGAATTTTGACATTGTCATCCTGGAGTGTGGGGCATTTTAAAGCCTCTAAGAATTATAATTAAGAAAATTAAGCCAATTTTGAGACCAATTAAAATGTTTTTCAAAGTGACGATTTTAATGACATTATATATTTTTAAAATACTATTGTATGTATAAAAATAAAAATATTTTTTTATATTGAAGTAATAAAATATACACTCCCATTAAAAAGTCAGGCCAAACGTGAATCGGATCGACTCAGGATGAAAACACGGATCAACATCGGCAGAGCGTCTGAATTATGGAGACCTCCGCTATTTTTATTGTGATAAATTACAAGTTTTCAGATATGCTGAAATAAACAACGGTAAACTGTAATGAAATGGCAAGGTAAACTATGATGAGACATGAAATGAATACAAAAGACTGTTCCAGAATAACAAAAAGTAGGTGCTTTAGGATGTAACTTTTATTTTATGTACTAGATCTACTGTCTAACGTCACTCATCTTACCACTATCATATTGTTTATAATACACATTTCCAGACACGTTCAGTACAGTAATGTTACTTCCTACGGTCTTACTGTTACACTGACATTGTTCAGTCTAGTCACTTATCGTTATCATATTATACATTCACCTAAGTTGACATTGCTGATTGTGAAAGATACACGAATAGTTAGTGAAATTCCTTATGCTAGATAACACCACATGTCGGCTAAATGCAGTCAATGTAACGTTATCATGGTACGAGCATGGAGGATTAGTTCAACGTCAAGCTGATAAAAGTAGCCTATTATTGTAACGTTGCAGTGGGAGTTTACATGAGTTTCCAGCATGTTGTGTGATGCTTTCTCCGGTGTGTTGAAAGTCTCAGTGTGGCCGGTAGTGAGTGCTCGCTCTTGTGTTCGTGCACGAGCGCTCTTGTAAAAATTGGTTGCAATAGATAGAGGCCACTAAAAAATACATATAGCACCGTTAAATTGATCAAATGTGATAGAATCATTTGTAGAATTATAAATGTCTTTACTATTTCAAATAAATGCTGTTCTTTTCAACTTTCTGTTCATCAAAGAATCCTGATTTTTTTTTATCATGGTTTCCACGAAAATATGACAGTCTTCAACATTGATAATAATCATAAATGTTTCTTAAGCATCAGATCATCATATTAGAGTGATTTCTGAAGGATCATGTGCAGGGGCGTAGAATTTAGTAGGGACGCTAGGGACGTGTCCCTACCAATATCCAGTGACACTGATATATCCCTAGCAATAATTTCGATCAAAACTTAAAATATATTTATATTGATGTCCCCGTCCCCACCAATGGGCTCTATGCACGGCGGTATTTCCGGTGAAGGTCTAAGGATGCTGGATTACTTCCGCCGATCGTAGAGTCCAATGCTATACCGAGAATTTATATTGGTTTTTATACTCTATTGCTATACTAAAGAAACGTTAGTCACAAAAACAGACAAAACAGACACTCCTCATTTTGTTTATGCTTCTGTGTTTATTATATTAAATAAACATAACTATATATAAAATTACATCTAAACGTATTAAAGTTTCGTTTCAAAGACGAGAGGACAGTAAATTTTGAAGACTCTGCCATAATACCGTTTTCCTCGGTTTTCCTCCGCTTTAAATCTCCCCAACCGGAAACGCACGAGCATCCTTGCGTCAAACGCGGAAGTTATGCGTGCATATAGCCCATTTCAAAATCAAACCTACGCCACTGATCATGTGACACTGAAGACTGGAGTAATGATGCTGAAAATTCAGCTTTGATCACAGGAATAAATTACACTTTACTATATATTCACATAGAAAACCCCCGGTTTTACATTGTAATAATATTTCGCAATTTTTACTGTATTTTTAATTAAATAAATGCAGCCTTGGTGAGCAGAAGAGACCAAAAGCATCCTTCTTAACCTAAACAGTAACAGTAGCGTAAATAATAAAAATGTATTAAATATATATTTCCTTTAAAGTAATGAGAATTTGAGAGGGCAAAATATGCTTGTCATGCAAAAATAGTCAGGTCTCATTTTGTGGTGAAAAATCTTTTTGACAGGCTTGATGAAGAAATATAAAACAGTTCAGTCATGATTTTGCATTAAATTATTACATTGTTTAATACATTTTTAGCTAACTGTGATTTTGTATATGCACATTTCTGAAATACATAACTTAGTTTCCTCTGATAACAGATCTCTCTAAATTGTAATATGCACTCATGCATTTTCTATAAAGCTGCTTTGAAAATGATTTAAGTGAAAAGCGCAATACAAATAAACGTGAGTTGAATTAAATGATGTTCTGCTCATATACGCAGTCGCAGTGCTTACCGATGGACTGAGGAGGGTTGTTCTCTCCAGCGACGCAGCGAGGGATGTTGTAGAAGCAGGTGCCGATGGAGTAGTGCGCTTGAGACGGTAAACTACGGTTGAGTCTCCAGTCCGACGCGAACTCCGGTAACCGCTGTCTCGCGGTGAAGTCTGTGGGATCCACGTGCCAGAGCTCCTGTCCATCAAACTCCAGCTCAAACCCAGCGTCCATTAGCTCGATGTGGCAGTAGGTCAGCTGACGCATTACATGCTTACTGTCTGTGGGAGAAAAACCTCTCCGGTTACTAGCGTATGTCATCTCGTATCGCATTTACGAGTTCGTTCTCAGCGTCTGTGATTCTACTAGGTGGAAAGATGGCGCCAGGATGTTTGCCGGCTTGCCACAGTCTGTCCTTGTCTCTTTTATTTGTAATGTTTCTTGTTTGTTTTATCACGCGCTCTGTTTGCTCCCCTCTGGTATATGATCGCATGACGCTATTTAATATTCGATCGGCTGTGTCTGATTGTTTATTTTGCGATCCCAGAGATGATTGGCATCTGCACTCGCATTATGTGCCAGTCGCATTGAGGAACATGTGTTACCTGCCGGGATGTCTGTGCATGTGGAGGAAACGGCGAAGGAGGCGTGGGAAGCGTTCTGGAGTCCTTGTGAGATCGAAGAAGATCGGGAAGTTTCCAGTCATCGGACCTGCTTCTTCGATGGCGGAGGCCGTGGTCGTGAACCTGAGATGTTCATACATTGTGCCTGTCTTCCCGTCTTCGGCGTTGATGCCTCAGTTTTCGCGGATGGTGTACGTAAGGCGACAGTCTGCAGATCGAGGAGTTAATCATCGGAATCTTCGCTCTCTACTACATGACGGGAGTCCGGTAACATTTTATGATTCCTCTCTGCTATCCTCTTCCGATACCACTCCCACTCCAGTGACAATGGCGTTGATTAACGCGAGATCTCTGGCAAATAAGACCTTTATTTTGAACGATCTTTTTCTTTCTCACGAAATTGATTTTTTATTTGTCACTGAGACTTGGCTGAAGGCTGGTGAGATGACTTCCCTCTCTGAACTTTCTCCTCCTGGTTGCAGTTTTTTTAGTACCCCTAGGTCTGTTGGCCGGGGCGGGGGTCTTGCAGTTGTTTTTAAAGACAAGTTTAAGTGTAGACTTTCACCTTCGGCATCCTTTTGCACTTTTGAATCTCAGCTAATTACGCTGAATTCTTTTAAATCTGTGTTATGTGTTTTGATTTATAGACCCCCAAACTTTCATGGGGATTTTATACAAGAGTTCTCTGAACTTTTATCTGGTATTGTCCCTTCTTTTGACAATATTCTAATTTTAGGGGATTTTAATATACATGTGTGCTGCCCTTCAAAGCCCCTGGTCAAAGAATTTTTAAATTTAACAGAGTCATTTGATTTTTTGCAATGCGTTTTGGGTCCAACTCATGAACGTGGTCATACGCTTGACCTTGTATTATCTAAGGGATTCTCTGTTGATAGCGTGAAGATTGTCGATACTGTTTTTTCGGACCATAAGACTGTAATTTTAAGTTCTAACTTTCCTTGTGGCGCGCCGAGTAATATTGCTTCTGCCTCGGTTTCATCTCGCATACTCAATCCATGCACAGCTAGTAGTTTTTCAGCTGCTTTTAATGTCTCTTCTTTTTTTTCCTTGATCGAGTCACACTCTCCCTGTATGGGTTTGGAAGAGTTGGTCGATCAGTTTAATTCTTCTTGTTTAAAGATTTTAGATGTGGTGGCTCCTGTCAAAGTCAGGGGAAAAAAAGTCAAATCACAGCCCTGGTTGAACAGTACTACCCGCGCTCTTAGGCAGGAGTGTAGGAGGGCTGAACGCAAATGGGTCAAAGATAAATTACAAGTCTCTTATGAGATTTTGAAGAACCATTTGAACGAATATCAAAGAGCTGTTAAATTGGCTAGATCAAATTATTTTTCTGATATCATCTCCAGAAACTGTAATAATTCTAGAGTACTTTTCTCGACTATAAATGCTGTTCTTCATCCTACTGCTACTCCTTCATTCACTCCTTCTGCTAAGATGTGTGAAGAGTTCTTAAACTTTTTTATTGGTAAAGTTGATGGAATTAGATCTCAGATTTCATCTGTTGTCAATGATTGTATTGCTCATGTTGACCCTACGAACCAATTAACCTGTTTTATGCCTGTTTCTTTGCAGCAGCTTAATGATATAACTGCTCATATGAAGCCCACCAGGTCTCCTGGTGATGTGCTCCCTTCTTCTCTGTTTAAGAAGGTACTTGATTCAATTGGCCCAAGTATTCTGTCTATTATGAATACTAGTTTGTCATCTGGTGTTGTTCCGGTTAGTTTTAAGCATGCGGTTATTCAGCCCCTTCTAAAAAGAAACGGCTTAGACCCCTTTGACATGAGTAGTTTTCGTCCGATTTCAAAATTGCCTTTTATTTCGAAGATACTGGAAAAAATTGTGCATGCACAGCTTAATGACTTTTTAACGAGGAATAACATCGCCGATAGATTCCAGTCAGGTTTTAGAGCTGGTCATAGTACAGAATCTGCTCTTTTGAGGGTCTCTAATGATATCCTACGAGGTGTTGATTCTGGAAACCGTGTTGTTTTGCTTTTGTTAGATCTTACAGCGGCATTTGATACAGTTGATCATAACATTCTCATTGGTCGTCTTAGGAATCAGGTTGGTATTCAGGGCTTAGCCCTGAAATGGTTCTCTTCCTATTTGAAGGATAGGACTTTTTCAGTCAGTTTAGGGGATTATTTTTCTTCTGTTGCCCCTCTTGTGTGTGGGGTTCCACAGGGCTCTATACTGGGACCAATTTTATTTTCCCTTTATATGCTCCCTCTAGGCTCGATTTTTGAGAAATTTGGGATTCAGTATCACCTGTATGCGGATGATTCTCAAATTTACTTACCACTGAAACATGGGCATAAATGTGCCATTCAGTCTCTCCGTGCATGTTTGGCCGAAGTTAAGTGTTGGCTTGCGAATAACTTTCTCCAATTAAATGAGGATAAGACCGAGATGATTTTATTTGGAAATAAGGGCTGTGTGGATGATGACTGCCTGGGGTTGTTTCCTGGGAAAAAATTGTCTAGCGTGAGGAACCTTGGTGTCATTTTTGACTCTGAGCTTAAATTTGACCGGCAAATCAATGCTGTCGTTAAGAATAGTTTTTTCCATCTTAGATCAATTTCTAAATTGAAATCTATCCTTTCTTTTGACGATATGGAGAAGGTTGTTCATGCCTTTGTGTCATCCCGTTTAGATTATTGTAATGTATTGTATCTGGGTGTGAGTCAGGCTTCTCTCTTCCGCTTGCAGCTCGTTCAGAACTCAGCTGCCAGACTTTTAACGGGCACTAAGAAGAGAGAGCACATTACTCCGGTTTTAATTAAATTACATTGGTTACCCATACGATACAGAATTCAATACAAAGCTTTGTTGTATGTTTTTAAGTCTCTGCATGGCCTAGCACCTGAGTATGTTACTGATTTAATCAGCCGCTGTCAATCAAGTAGATCTCTGCGCTCTAATGACCAATTGCTTCTCATGGTTCCGCGATCCCGTTTAAAATGTAAAGGTGATCGGGCATTCTCTGTTGCAGCTCCTAGGCTCTGGAATGACCTTCCTCTGTCTGTAAAAACTTGTCCTTCATTGGGTGCTTTTCAGAGTGCGCTTAAAACTTACTTGTTCTCTTTAGCATTTGACAATGCTTTGTAAGTTTTTATGTCATATGTTTGCATTGTTTTTATGTCTTTGTTTTTACTTTTTTACCTTCTGTACAGCACTTTGGTTCCACTTGTGGTTTTGAAAGTGCACTATAAATAAAGTTGAGTTGAGTTGAGTTGAGTTGAGTTGAGTTGAGTTGAGTTGAACCCAGACGCTCGGGATTTTCTTTAAGCCCCGATCTTCACGAGTTGTGGGCGTGTCAGTGACTACGTTTACAAGCTGTCAATATTCACTATTCGGGTTTCTGAAACATTCGGAATAACCCGTTTACATGCGTGAGCAGAGTAACTCCTGTAAGGAATTTGGCAATATCCCGATGTAAACCGTTACGCACGGTTAGCGTCTGGTCTGGACCATAGACTGTAAAAGGTCTGAACGTACAGACAACCTTAAGACACCATATGCGTCTTGTAAATCTCCCTATCTCGGTACTTTCTGCCGTCAATAAAAGACATTATATTCATGGTTTCCACCACACACTAATAAAAGAAATTGGTTTCCTCCTCGCTTCAAAAGTATGGTGCTGTGCTGCGTCTCGCCATGTTTACCTCTACTTCTTTTTACTTCCGGTATACTGCACGCGGGGCGATTACAAGAAGTTCCTCTAGTCTACTCAATTCCTTGCGAATAGAACATGCCAGAACACAAATCAATGTTCCGGGTTATTCGGGTTAGAAAAAGGGTAACCCAGGGATTATATTCGGGGGTTTTAAAAACCGGAATATGAGCATATTCGGGTTTTTGCCGGTGTTTACATGGTTGTGCGCAACCGGGAACGGGTTATTGGCTGCTTGTAAACGTAGTCAGTGAGAAACATGGCGGAATACCACAATACCAAAAGGTATTTTCTATTTACATCACATTAAGCTAATTGCCTGCACAGAATATGATGGCATTATAATATTACATTTGTTATATGTAACGATAAAGCTTCATAAATTAATTAAAAACAAAGCAAAGCACACCTGATGCACATTTCTTTGTTCTTCATTTTTTAGAACTAGAGTTTAAGAACCTTGCAGTATTTTTGTGTAATTAGAAAGCTTGTGTAAATAGAAAGCTTTTGTAACATTAAACACAACCGTTCAAAAGTTTCGGGTCAGTAAGAATTTTTTTTTTTGGGGGGGGGGGGGGGTTAATACTTTTATTCATCAAGGATTAATTAAATTGATCAAAAGTGACAGTAAATACATTTATAGTGTTAGAAAAGATTCTGTTTCAGATAAATGCTGTTCTTTTGAACTATCTATTCATCAAAGAATCATGAAAAAAGAAATGTACACAACTGTTTTCAACATTGATAATAATAATGCATGTTTTTTTTTAGCATCAGATCATCATATGAGAGTGATTTCTGGAGGATCATGTGACACTGAAGACTGGAGTAATGATGCTGAAAATACAGCTTTGATCACAGGAATAAATTACACTTTACTATATATTCACATAGAAAACAGGTATTTTACATTATAAGAATATTTCACAATATTACTGTTTTTACTGTATTTTTAATCAAATTGCAGCCTTGGTGAGCAGAAGATAGGCTACTTCTCCAAAACTTTTGAACAGCAGTGTATAAACACTGGATAATAAACAACAGGAACAAACTCTAATGTTCAGTTTTCAAGAAAACAAAATCCTTACCTTGAGCTCTTGAGAAACTCCAAGCGACGGCAAACGTGTAAAAGAGAAGGAACATCCGCCGCATTATCGAGTTCAGAGCCGAATGCCAGACACGCATTTACTGGAAACATTTACTTCCTCCATTCTTCACAAAACAGGTTCTGGTTCCTCGTGCCTGACAGAAACTACAGCTCTGAAGTCCACATGCCAGTTTCAGTTCTTTTGTGATGCATGAAACCATTGTTTTTAATCTGGATCAGCCATTGTGCATCAAGCATATATTAGAAACGGTTCCAGGTCATTTATGATTGGCTAAATGCTCTGGACTGATAGAGAACCGGTTAATAAAATTAAATTTAGGCACATCCAAGGACGATAACGATATAGCTCGAAAAATCGTTCTAAATATAAAGGAATATAACCATAGCAAAAAGATATCATTGGAATCACTTTGAGAACGATTTGAAGTGATGAACCTTAAAAACGTTGACAGCCAATCAGAATCCACCCTGCTCTCAGGAGCGACAGACCACAAAACCGCTGCGCGTGCAAGAATAAACGAGGACGATATCGTCAGCTGGCGTGCATGCTAATATAGTCATGTTATAGTTATCGGTTTTATTATCGGCTCGTTCTCACACATCAACATTTTAACATCCAATCAAATCCATCCTATTTTGCATTTTATTTGCATATTACAAATTTTATAGAAAGGATAAAAAAATTGTATCAACATTTTTAAATCCCACAACAGTAACATCCTATTTTGCATGTTATTTGCATATTACAAATTATATTTTAAAGCATAAAAAAGAGAATCAACATTTTAACATCCAATAAAATCCATCCTATTTTGCATTTTATTTGCATATTACAAATTATATTTTTCAGCATAAAAAAAATAGAATCAACTTTTTAAAATCGCATAACAGTAACATCCTATTTTGCATGTTATTTGCATATTACAAATGATATTTTAAAGGTTATTTTAATGTTGACATTTGTTGTGTGTGTGTGTGTGTGTGTGCGACCGAGCCTTTACAGTTTTTCCTCACGATGCACTGATTGACATTCATTTATACATGTAATGAACAAAAACACTTTTTGACCAATTGGATTCTGAACTGTTGTCAATGATACACTGAGTTTTTGCTATTAAATTTACATACATTTCCAAAATACAAGTTCCCAGATGTTTCGGTTTTTCATGACTTTGGGAACCCAGTAAAATCCCAGTAAAATGGAAACTTCTTCATGCCACTCATGCTGGGTTTCTGCAGTGACTAGGTTTAGTTATAATCAGCATTTAAACACCGTCAGCATTAGACCTAGCATTCCCGGTTTGGCTAGGCTGCTGAACTGTACCACCCACCCACTCACTCACTCACTCACTCACTCTCACTCACACACTCTCACACTCTCTCATTCTCACTCTCTCACTCACTCGCTCTCACTCACACACTCTCACTCTCTCACTCACACTCTCTCTCACTCACACACTCACACACTCACTCACTCACTCACTCACTCACTCACTCACTCACTCACTCACTCACTCACTCACTCACTCACTCACTCACTCACTCACTCACTCACTCACTCTCACACTCTCTCACTCTCTCACTCTCTCACTCTCTCACTCTCTCACTCACACTCTCACACTCTCTCACTCACTCACTCACTCACTCACTCACTCACTCACTCACTCACTCACTCACTCACTCACTCACTCTCTCACTCTCACACTCTCTCACTCTCTCACTCACACACACACACACACACACACTCACTCACTCACTCACTCACTCACTCACTCACTCACTCACTCACTCACTCACTCA
>JARWKJ010000016.1:1687629-1702629 GCA_029959095.1 Rhinichthys osculus | reverse complement strand
ATTAATAATAAAAAAATAGCTTGTTATTAAAAGGCCAAGTAATTTTCATATTGGGTAATAATGGCTTAGAATACAATAGATGAAAGTGTATAAAAATGTAATGTATAAATATAAAAAAAAAGAAAATATATAAATGGCCAAAAATCTAACTTTTAATTTTTAAATAAGAAATATTGCTATTGTAATAAAGAAAATCTAAGTATTTTATATTATTATTATTCATATAAAAAAAAAAATATTATAATAATATTTATTATTAAATATGTGTATTATTACAATACAAAACATTAGCTAAATGTCTTATTTTAATCATTTATTTAGTAATAATAATCATTTATTTTATAATATTGGAAACAAAGTATATTTTAAAAATAAATATATACAATGTTTTTAACTTCAACTTAAGTTTAGCAATGCTTGTAAATATTACAAAGCGAACTGAAATAGAGCGGAAGTACGAAGTCTGACGTAGTCAGGCTCAGCACTGAAGAGTGACGGATCACATGCGCTCCACTGACTTCACTCCTATCCACCTTATTCCTGACGACCTTACTGCGTTTTGAATTATGGGCGGCACTTCCGGTTTGGGGAACTTCCATTCAAAAAGACTAAAACGAATCATTTCAAATCATGAGGTTGCCCTACAAATAAAGCTGATCCGTCAGTTTGACTGGATGAGCGGTCAATTTTCCTTTATGATTTATTTTCAGACATCATGAGAATAACGTTATACTTGGCATTTTAACGTGTTATAACAAGAATATCTACGGCTCTTTTCAGTCGCTGCTTTCTTTTCCTCATGATGATTTTTATTTTTTCCTTTGCAATCCGCTGTAAAAGTATGAAAAAGGACAACATACGGCACATTTGTGGTCTGTTCTCCCGAATTTAATTTACTATATTCCATTAATAATTCACTGGAATGCACGAATAATCTCGTTATTCTCCTCAAATCCTCACGTCTCTTTCCAGGTTTGTTTTCACAGGTAAAAGCAATTTATAATCTGTCAAAATGACGAAAATCACTATGATATAGTGTCACGTAATGCTGATAAACATTTTTGATTACCGGTAGGCTTCTATACAATACATTTGCCTACAGTGATAAGACTCGCGCGTTTGGGGCTATTTTTGTCTGTTGAAAGTACCTTGTTGATTCTTCTAAACTTTTACATTTTATTTTAATGTGGTTGAAGGGTGAGTCGATTAATGTCATCTCATTGTGACACTTTTTTAGCGTTCATAGAGCAAGCCTTTCACTGATGGTTTACAGCTTAACGGAAGTTACACCCATAATTCGCGCAAAGCGTCATGAGGCGTAGGAATAAGGTGGATAGAGGGAATGCATTAACGTCACTTTCCCGCCGGAACACGCCCCCCTCAGCCGGACTGAGTGGCAAAAGAGCTTGAGTTAATAGGGGGAACTGCGAAAACGCGAGTAAAACAAACCATTATCAGTTGTTTAAACTAAAACTGCTCTCGGGTTCCCTCCATGGTCATAGTCCAGCTCTGCAGGAGTTTGTGAAGTGGTGTGAAGAGTCCTGTTTAGAGATGAACTTGGATAAAACCAAAGAGATGATAGTGACCTTTTCACCAAAGCAAAGACAGCTGACTGAGGCAGTCACTACTTTCATCCAGGGAAAGCAGGTAGAGCTTGTGGGGGAGTATAAATACCTTGGGACTATTTTCGACAATCAGCTGAAGTTTTCATCTAATACAGAGGAAATTCTGAAGAAATGCCATCAGCGGCAATACCTGCTCAGGAAATTGAAATCATTTGATGTAAACAAGGACATTTTAACCATATTTTACTACTCATTTATTGAAAGTGTGATAACATTTTCCTTTACTTGTTGGTTTTACTCCATTAGTCTTCAAAATAGAAACTGTTTACATCGAATTGTTAAAGTGTGTTCCAGAATTATTGGACACCCCCTGAGAGCTCTGCCCATCTTATGTGAACAGCGAACCTTGAAGACTGCCTGTAGGATCATCCGTGATCCATCCCATGCTATGCATTCTACGTTTGAGTGGCTGCCCTCAAGGCGCAGACTTCGCTGTCAAGTGTGTAGGACCCAGAGGAGGAAGGTGACCTTTGTCCCCAGGGCTGTCCTGCTATTAAACTCCAAGTCACCATCCGCCCCCCAAATCTTTGAACTGCGCTAAACATGCCATAGACTGAACAGTCATATCCACTTTTATTCTTATTTTTTATTTATTTTTAGTAATGATGTGCTGTGTGGAGTTGAAGATATGCTATTCCTTGTGTCATTTGAATTGCCCCTTGGGGATGAATAAAGTGATTTGAATTGAATTGAATTGAATAAAAGTTGGACTCGATATAGTGTTTCTTACAACTTATCAAAGATCCAGTGATCCATGGATATTGACATGCAGCCAGGAATCGTGTTTCCTGACATTTATATGTGCCTGATTTCGACGCCGGGGAAATAAATGAAGACAATTTGCCTGTAAACGTTTTATATAAATACAATATAGATAGGTCTAAATCCGAGTGATCACTTACATTAATGTTATACTGTATATCATCATATCGTCCAGCCCTAAAACTTGTATAGTTTTTTGTCAGTGTTTATTTAAAAACATCCAATTATGCAGAATATAGTCTGTTCTGTAGCTTTTTGCAGTCTGTAAAAATATACAGTACCTCAGATTTCTGGTCAAATCTAGTTGTACAGTCAATCGCAAAGCTCTTTCCCGTTTTAGATGTGTTTTGTGTGTTTTTCTCGGCATTCACGCTGAAAACAAATGCTGCCGCTCAGTCTTTTTGCCACTTGTGGGCGTGACCGCATTCACTCCGGCCGACGCCGACGTCATGCGTATACCCTCTATTGCGGTGTCGCTCCTGAAAGTCGCTCTTCATTTGCATAAAGTTAAACAGATCTCAACTTTGTCGCGTCGCCAGACACGCCCCATCGCCGGAAATCGCCCGCTCCCCATTGAAATGAATGGTATCATGCCGCTTTGTCGCTTGTAGTGTGAACAGATGGGCTAGAGAACACACTGTGGCCAGTCTCGGCCCTACCTTTGGGTTTCTGGGGTTTCTTGGCAGAGTTCAGTTGTCCGCTCACGTCCAGTAATCTCCTCTCCAGCTCTCTCTTCTTCTCCAGGGCCAGTTCCTCTCGACTCTTCCCTCCTTCCTTCTTCACCACTGCACACAGGAGGCATCATCATTACACTTTATGCGGCAACACTTTATTTTACAGTGTCACAATGTACTTACAATAACAGTAAATTATGCATAAATTACATGCAACTAACCCTCAACCAAATCCTAATCCTACCCTAATAGTAAGTACATGTAGTTGCTTAATATTACTCTGTACTTAAATATATAATTACACTTAAAATAAAGGGTAACACTGTATTTTACAGTGTCCTTGTTGGATAGGTTACATGCAGGGGCGGATCTACCGGGGTGGCATAGGGTGGCAAATGCCACCCTAAAAGAAAGCCTTGCCACCCCTCCTGCCACCCCAGTTGGCAGCAACGAATTAAAAGTTATGGCCAATTTGACAATTTACGAGCGCGAATCTCCCATGTCCGACTGCAGTGAATTCGCTACGTGCATAATATGACGACCGTTGACGTTCGTACTTTAGTGTGTGGGCAAATACTTCAGGCGAAAACTTCCGGTGATCTGACCGCGAGAGCGCGAGACAACAGCGACCGAGTTCCATTACCAGAGAGATAAGTTTTCAACCCGACCAAATTTTTAAATGCATATCATTTTCAGTGTATTTCACCTGTGCGTTTGCTTTATATTACTGCATTTATTTTGTGCAAGTGAGATGAGTAAACCACATCTGTTTCATATATCATGTATCTGTCTGGTGTTTATATGCAGTAGCCTACAGTATTCCACAGTAAAACGCTCAAGTTGGGTGCTCAACAAAATAATATAAATAAAAAAGGGAAAAAAGGTCGGCACACCTTGGCTCCAAAAGTTAAACGCACCCCTGCCTTTATACTCACACAGGGCTGGACTGGCCATAATATTATAACTATAATTATATAGTAGTGTAATGTAGACAGACACTATATCACAACTAAAAGAGTTTTGAGTTTTTCTTTGTTCAATTTGCACACTGAATATGGGTTGGAGCTCTTTATTTTGAACTCTCAAAGTGCACCAGATTGATGAATTTAACATTAAAAAAGCACAACATTTTCTTACGGGGGAGCATGCCCCCGAACCCCCCTAGAGGGACAGAGGTGCACTCACCACAGATTTCCCCAAATCCTGTGGGAAAAAATGCTATTGCTATACCAATGCAGCTTATAGCTTGTTTTAGCATTCATCACTGTGGAGTAGGCCTATAGTTCAACTTAGTAGTTATTTCATCTGTTAACTCTTACTCACTCCTATTCACTTATGTTATGACATCAGTGGTTTTTATAGGAGTTGGTATACATATTCAAGGGAGTGCAAAGTTCGGTTGTGTTTATGATCATATGTAGTGGGCCAGTCTGGGCCAAAATGCCCGGGGCGATTTTTTGTCCCAGTCCAGCCCTGTACTCACAGGTGACCCCAAACCCCCCCACAAAAAAAGATACAAATAATAATACAAATAATGCCCTTTTGTAGTGTGTATACATACGATTTCTCATCAAACTGTGTTAACTGTGATTAAATTCAGTATATATATACACTCTTTCCAATATTGCCACCCCTCAAAAATTCCTGCCCCCCTCTTAAATATTTTTCTAGATCCGCCCCTGGTTACATGCATAATAATAACAGTAAATTATGCATAATTACATGCAAATAACCCTCAACCAAATCCTAATCCTAAGTACATGTAGTTAATTAATATTACTCAGTAGTATACTTAAATATATAATTACACTGTAACAAAGACACCTTAAAATAAAGTGTAACCCTTTATGCACAGCAATACAAATAGTCCCAGCTAAAACATGCATTATAACTGATTTTGACAGCAAGTTTAAAGAAAATCATGATGCATATGAAACAATTGAGATATTGAGCTGCACAATTAAAATAAGAGATCCCGATTTTCCCACGATTCTGAATATACAACTAGACAAAATAACGCAATTTACTAGAGGTTCTGACAATGATTGCTGCAGTATATTTATACAATTATTTTGAATTATTTTAAAAAATGGCTCTGACAATGTTAATTGCTGAAAAAAAAGAAAAAATATTTACTAAGATTTGTTTTTTTAAATCAATGCTTGAATGAATGAATGATTCAATGACTCAAAGATGTCACTTGTTTCATTACTGGATGAATCAGCATGTTTGATTTAATCTATTGAATGAATGATTCAATGACTCACCTGCTCATAAAGATTTCACTGGTTCCAAAATGCTGATTCATCCAGTAATGAAACAAATCTATTGAATGAGTGATTCAATGACTCACTCATAAAGACTTCACTTGTTTCATTACTGGATGAATTAGCGTTTTTGAACGATTCTCTTGAATGAATGATTCAATGACTCACTCATAAAGACTTCACTTGTTTCATTACTGGACGAATCAGCGTTTTTGAACGATTCTCTTGAATGAATGATTCAATGACTCGCTCATAAAGACTTCACTTGTTTCATTACTGGATGAATCAGCATTTTTTTATTTAATCTATTGAATGAATGATTCAATGACTCACTCGCTCAAAGATTTCACTGGTTAAAAAATGCTGATTCATTCAGTAATTAAACAAATCTATTGAATGAATGATTCAATGACTCGCTCATTAAGACTTCACTTGTTTTATTACTGGATGAATCAGCATTTTTGATTTAATCTATTGAATGAATGATTCAATGACTCACTCGCTCAAAAGATTTCACTGGTTCAAAAATGCTGATTCATCCAGTAATTAACAAATCTATTGAATGAATGATTCAATGACTCGCTCATAAAGACTTCACTTGTTTCATTACTGGATGAATCAGCATTTTTGATTTAATCTATTGAATGAATGATTCAATGACTCACTTGCTCAAAAGGTTTCACTGGTTCAAAAATGCTGATTCATCCAGTAATTAACAAATCTATTGAATGAATGATTCAATGATTCACTTGCTCAAAAGATTTCACTGGTTCAAAAATGATGATTCATCCAGTAAAGAAACAAATCTATTGAATGAATGATTCAATGACTCGCTCATAAAGACTTCACTTGTTTCATTACTGGATGAATCAGCATTTTTGATTTAATCTATTAAATTAATTATTCAATGACTCACTCGCTCAAAAGATTTCACTGGTTCAAAAATGCTGATTCATCCAGTAATTAACAAATCTATTGAATGAATGATTCAATGATTCACTCGCTCAAAAGATTTCACTGGTTCAAAAATGCTGATTCATCCAGTAAAGAAACAAATCTATTGAATGAATGATTCAATGACTCGCTCATAAAGACTTCACTTGTTTCATTACTGGATGAATCAGCATTTTTTATTTAATCTATTGAATGAATGATTCAATGACTCACTCGCTCATAAAGATTTCACTGGTTCAAAAATGCTGATTCATTCAGTAATTAAACAAATCTATTGAATGAATGATTCAATGACTCGCTCATTAAGACTTCACTTGTTTTATTACTGGATGAATCAGCATTTTTGATTTAATCTATTGAATGAATGATTCAATGACTCACTCGCTCATAAAGATTTCACTGGTTCAAAAATGCTGATTCATTCAGTAATGAAACAAATCTATTGAATGAATGATTCAATGACTTGCTCATAAAGACTTCACTTGTTTCATTTTAACGATCCATTAACTTTATCTATCTATTAACGATTAATCATGCAGCTCAATTCCGACAGAAAATGTTGATATTTTTAAAATATATCATCCAGGTTTACTTACAATCATCAAATCTCAGCTCACCATACGGTTTGCGGGGCTTCTTGCGCAGGCAGGTCATGACGTAGCGCTCCAGCTCGCGCAGCGTGGACGGCTTCAGCGTTTCGAAGTCGATCTCGATCTCCTCGGGGTTGGTGTCCCGCAGCGAGGGCTCTCGAGACTGGATGATGTGAACCACGCGCCCCAGTTTCTCCCCGGGAAGCTTGTTGATATCCAGACTGAGCTGCCGCTTGTCATCGTAACTCATAGGAAGACCGTCCTCTTCTTCCTCAGAGTCATAGTGAGGCAAGCACACGGTGGCGGCCGGCGCAAAACGAGATGATGAGGCTGATTTCTTTGTGTTCCTGTCGGAGTGAATAAATCAAATTAATTTGATACAAATAAACTAGGGGTGTAACGATACCTTCATGTCACGATACGATATTATTGCGATACTCCAAGACATATGATAAAAGGTTAACAATAAATGTACTGTTGATTAAAATGCTAAATTTGGTATTATATTGTGTGTGTAAATGAATATGCTTGGACAATAGAGACACCAGAATAACAATATTCATGATTCTGAAGCTGAAAATACTAAATTATTTTAGACAAATATGCTTACACTCTGTCACAGACTAGATATATTTATAATATAGGCCACTTTTACTGGTAACATCAGACATTTAACATTATCAGGATCCACAAATTTCCCCCCATTGCATTCCTAATTGTTACACCCCTAAAATATACAATTCAAAACATTACATTTGGACATAATAATAGTCATCCGTATTATCACATTATATCTCAAAACTCACTTGTTTTTGCTGCTTTTCTTCGCCGGGGTTTTCTTGCTCTGTGTGGATGACAGTGACGCTCGGCTCGATTTGCTTTTAGGCACTTTGTCCCGTTCATCAGTCACACTCCGACTTCCTCTGCGCTTCTCCGGCTTCTTTTTCTTCTTCTTGTCCTTCTTTTTCTCTCGTTTTCTTTTGGGTTTGACAATCGGGCCAGATGAGAGGGCGGCGAGCTGCTCGTGCACGGCTCTGAGCTGAAACACAAGAACAGAGTTACCAACCCGTGGTGATGGGGACATTTTGTTGGATTTTATTTATTTATATATATATATATATATATATATATATATATATATACACACACACACACACTGCCATTTAAAAGTTTGGGATTGGTAAGATTTTGAACGTTTTTAAAAGAAATTTTAAACTGCTGTTTTCTATGTGAATATCTAGTAAAATGTAATTTATTCCTGTGATCAAAGCTGAATTTTCAGCATCATTACTCCAGTCTTCAGTGTCACATGATCCTTCAGAAATCACTCTAATATGATGATTTGATGGTCAAGAAACAATAATTATTATCGGTTGAAAACTGTTCTATTTATTTAAAATAGAATCTTTTGTAACATTATAAACGTCTTTACTGTAACTTTTGATCAATTTAATGCATCCTTGCTGAATAAAAGTATTTTTTTTTTCTTATAGAAATTCGATTTTAAAATATATTCAAATAGAAAATTGTCATAACATTAAACAAAATCACTATTTTTCTATTTTTAATCAAATAAATGCAGCCCTGGTGAGCAGAAGAGACTTCTTTTTAAAAACATAAAAAAATTACCGATCCCAAACATTTGAACGGCAGTGTATGTATATATATATATATATATATATACACACACTCACCGGCCACTTTATTAGGTACACCTGTCCAACTGCTCGTTAACACTTAATTTCTAAGCAGCCAATCACATGGCGGCAACTCAGTGCATTTAGACATGGTCAAGACAATCTCCTGCAGTTCAAACCGAGCATCAGTATGGGGAAGAAAGGTGATTTGAGTGACTTTGAACGTGGCATGATTGTTGGTGCCAGAAGGGCTGGTCTGAGTATTTCAGAAACTGCTAATCTACTGGGATTTTCACGCACAACCATCTCTAGGGTTTACAGAGAGTGGTCCGAAAAAGAAAAAACATCCAGTGAGCGGCAGTTCTGTGGGCGGAAATGCCTTGTTGATGCCAGAGGTCAGAGGAGAATGGCCAGACTGGTTCGAGCTGATAGAAGGGCAACAGTGACTGAAATAACCACTCGTTACAACCGAGGTATGCAGCAAAGCATTTGTGAAGCCACAACACGCACAACCTTGAGGCGGATGGGCTACAACAGCAGAAGACTCCACCGGGTACCACTCATCTCCACTACAAATAGGAAGAAGAGGCTACAATTTGCAAGAGCTCACCAAAATTGAACAGTTGAAGACTGGAAAAATGTTGCCTGGTCTGATGAGTCTCGATTTCTGTTGAGACATTCAGATGTTAGAGTCAGAATTTGGCGTAAACAGAATGAGAACATGGAACCATCATGCCTTGTTACCACTGTGCAGGCTGGTGGTGGTGGTGTAATGGTGTGTGGGATGTTTTCCTGGCACACTTTAGGCCCCTTAGTGCCAATTGGGCATCGTTTAAATGCCACGGCCTACCTGAGCATTGTTTCTGACCATGTCCATCCCTTTATGGCCACCATGTACCCATCCTCTGATGGCTACTTCCACCATGTCACAAAGCTCTAGTCATTTCAAATTGGTTTCTTGAACATGACAATGAGTTCACTGTACTAAAATGGCCTCCACAGTCACCAGATCTCAACCCAATAGAGCATCTTTGGGATGTGGTGGAACGGGAGATTCGCATCATGGATGTGCAGCCGACAAATCTGCGGCAACTGTGTGATGCCATCATGTCAATATGGACCAAACTCCCTGAGGAATGCTTCCAGCACCTTGTTGAATCTATGCCACGAAGAATTGAGGCAGTTCTGAAGGCAAAAGGGGGTCCAACCCGTTACTAGCATGGGGTACCTAATAAAGTGGCCGGTGAGTGTATATATATATATATATATATATATATATATATATATTAGGGGTGTAACGGTTCACAAAATTCACGGTTCGGTTCGGTACGATTCGTTACGTTTCTGATACAGCAAAAAGAAAGAAATGCCAGAGAAATTTCCTTGATTTAATTTTTTTATTATATTTTTATTGAAACTAACATCATAAAGTATGATATTTTTTAACTTTGAGCAATGATGGAGCTATACTTGACTTTTCTTAGGAGCTTATAAAACAAAACAGCTCTTTGGACAAAATGAAATGTAATATTGTAGTAGTTATAAACATAGGTTTATTTTAGTTCAGATTAACATTTGAGGGCAGGAATTGTATTCATAATGTCAAAATAAAACCGACGTGATGTTACTTGAAAGCATTATAGTCGACTATTCCTGCCACACTCCCATGGTTACAGTTAGTAGTGTTACTACAGTAAACCCACGGTGAATGTGCTGATCTGTGGACACTGGATAGTTCATTCATGGCACAGTTTCTTCCTGGTTTCCACGTCAGCGCTGTTTGATCCGTGTATAACGGAGAAATGTGAATGTTTTTCACTAGATCTCGCAGTGATGTTATTACTTCAGTGGCGAATTCAAATGTTTTCTTAACTGGATTTGGCTGTGTAGTGACAGTGCTGATGATGAAGATCGGCTCTCGCTGCATTGGTCCAGACTGATAAACGGTCCGTCAAACACACAATAACGAGTGGTTTCGTTCCGCTTACATTACATTTGCCATTTGATGTTGGGCAATGTTGTGGTCACGCCAGCGTCTCTTACATTATGAGCGCGCTTGCCACGCGTGACGCGGCTACATTTGAAATAATGAAATTTTGGTCGTCAGGAAAAATGGTCCAACGAACCGTTCGGTTCAAAAATGCGTACCGAAAACCGAAACGAAAGCCTCGTACCGAATGGTTCAATACGAATACATGTATCGTTACACCCCTTATATATATATTAGTGCTGTCAAACGATTAAAACATTAAATCGCGATTAATCGCATTAATGTCATAGTTAACTCGCGATTAATCGCATTAATGTCATAGTTAACTCACGATTAATCGCATTAATGTCATAGTTAACTCGTGATTAATCGCATTAATGTCATAGTTAACTCGCGATTAATCGCATTAATGTCATAGTTAACTCGTGATTAATCGCATTAATGTCATAGTTAACTCGCGATTAATCGCATTAATGTCATAGTTAACTCGTGATTAATCGCATTAATGTCATAGTTAACTCGCGATTAATCGCACATTTTTATTTATTCTAAATGTCTCTTGATTTCTTTTTGTCCCATTATTTTTCTCATTTTAAAGCTCTTATCAACATGGAAAAGTGGATCGGCTTGCTTTGTGCAAATATTTTTTATTGAAAACAATATTGGCATATACTGTTCAATTTCACACTAACATTCTCACTTGGAGCAAATAATCTCTCACACAATGTAACACTGTCCATCAATAAAAGGGTGAAAGAAATACTGACGAGGTCCTGATATGGACGAGGGGGCGGAGAATTCGCATCAGCTGTGTGTGTGTGTGTGTGTGTGTGTGCTTGGCCATCATCAAGTGGTGTTTCAGACTGGACGTGCTGCGATGATGATAGCTCAGTTCACAACGACAAAACACACAGATCACTTTGGTCTCGTCAATGGAACCATTTGGCAACTTTTTAAAAGTAAACTTTCCATTCAGAATCTTATTGGCATCCATTTAGGCGTCTCGCGCTCGTCATCCACTCAAAACGTAACGTCAATCAACTATTTGGCCGGCTCGCAAGCCCAAACAAGTGTGTGCGGCGCGCCTGTTGTTTTGTTTCCGGTCTAGCTAGATCCGCTTGCGCTTTGGTGGACGAAGCAACAAAACGTCCTGTTGCAAAAGCATGTGAAAAAAACTACAAAGTTTGCTAGGCCAAAAAGACCGTTAATCGCGCAATAAAAAAATTGACGCCGTTAATAACGCGTTTAACTGACAACCCTAATATATATATATATATATATATATATATTCAAATAATAATGTCTTCATCCGCCAGAGACATCTATCAAAGTAAAACTTGATTTGATGATGTGTGTGTGTATGTGTGAAGATGTGTGTAACAGGAAGGTCTGTGTACCTGAGTACACACCTGGTCCTGTAGTTGGGCCAGGCGTTGAGCTCGCTCCTCCTCGCTGTCCGAGCTCGGCTCACTGTCGCTGCTCGGCTCGCTCTCCGACGAAGAGGAAGAGGAGGATGAAGAGGACGAAGAGGACGACGAAGAGGAGGAGTGGTGCATTCCCAGCATGCCCCTGTTCCGTCCCAATGGAATAGGAGACAATTCCTCTTCCTCCGAAACCTCGTCAGGCATTTTTGCGAAGCGAAACTCAAACACGTCCTGTGGAAAGACAGAGGGGAAACGTAGAATCTGCAGGAGGACAGTCACAGCAAAGCATATGCAATTCTAACAAAAATTAACAACTTAAATTTTTTTTTTTTAAATCAGGTGTAATAATTTAAAACAAAAATTAATAACTGGGAAATTGACAATATATGTCAGTGATAAACGTAAAGTGTTATTATTATCTAATTTAAAAATTAAAATAAAGTTATTCTTTGTATATTATTTTAGATATATTATATTTTATTTAAATTATATTTTTAAACCTTTTTTTGTATTTAAATCGCTCTCAGTTTGACTAGGCCGACATTACGCAAAATAATATCAGGCTTTATTTTCTCCAATAAAACAAAAATATTTAAAAACCCTAAAATAAAAATTAATAATAATAATAATAAAAAACAACATCAAATAATTTTTTAATAAATAATAAAAACTACAAAAAATGTATTTCACTCAAATTATAAACTATTTAAATCACTTCAATAAAAATAAAATAATATTTAAAAATAATAAAATTAATAATAATAATAATAATAAACTATAAAATAATAATTTTATTTAAATTATAAACCTTTTTTTTAAAAGCTCTGTTTAACAATGTAGAATTAAATAAAATGATTTATTTCCTCCAAATAAATAAATTAATAAATAATGTTAAAAAAAAACTAAACGAGTAATAATAATAATTTAAAACATCTAAAAATAATGAAAACAAAAATATTTTTACAAAATAAATACAAATAAAAATTATATAAATAATTTTAAGGCATAAAACATTAAAATGAAAAATAAATAATAAAAACAACATCTAATAATAATAAAAATAACTAAATAATTATTTTACTTAAATTATAAAGTTTTTTAAATTGCTGTTTAACTAGGCTGAATTAATCAACAAGGCTTTATTTCCTCCAAATTAAAAAATTAATATTTAAAATACTAAATGAGTAATAATAATAAATTTAAAACATCTAATAATAATAATAATATATTACAAAATAAAATAAAATATCATTTTATTCAAAATAAAAGTTCAAAATCATTTTAGTTATCAGCAAAAACAAACAAACCTCTCTAACATGTCCAGCTTCAAATCACTAAGCAGCTTGCACAAAACCAGCATATTTTAGGATCATTAAGGTTATTTAGCATTTCAGCATCCCTGTACAACAGAACAGAAGAGGCGTTTGAGTTTGCGCACCTGCAGTTTCCGTGCCATGCTGACCACGTCATGTTCGGGAGGGTTGTACTTGTAGCAGTTGGAGAACATGAGTCTGACATCGGCGCTGAACTGCTGGGCGTCTCTGTACTCGCGCTCGTCCATCTTCCTCTGAGCAACACACAACACAGGAGGAGTGCTAGTTACATGTTACATGACACACAACGATTTGCTACATTTAACAAATAAGCTTTAAAGCCCACTCTTAGGAATGAAACATCCCCCCAAAAGAGCAGAAAAGATGACTTTATTGCTGTGGTCATGTGGTCAAGACCCAGGCCATAGGAAAGACAGAAACAGACCTTAAAACAAACTTTCCTGCATTAATTTGAGATAATTTGCTACATACATCACCTTAAGTGTTTTACAACATGAATCGATTCAATTCACAATTCATTGGCTTCTGATTCAATTCAGGAATTATTTTTGCAAATTCAAAACAATGGCTGATATTATTTGATAGATAAAAAAAAAAAAAACAGTATAAAACAGTAATATTTTGAAATATTATTACCATTTAAAATGACTGAATATTAGGGCTGTCAATCGATTAAAATTTAATCTAATTAATTACATACTCTGTAATTAATTAATCTAAATTAATCGCATATTTCAATTTAATTTAATTCTTGTGATTTGATGCAATATTGACTCATTTGGATAAATATTAGGTACACATGATAGGCATTCATTTTTCTCAATAAAAAAAAAAATCTCACCCAATGCTGTAAAAATACAGAGAGCCATATCAGCTGGTAGTATTTAAGGTTAAAAATAGCTCAAATTAAATATAATGCGTGTTTATTACAAATAACAACTTTGATATACCGGTAAGTAAATATAAGACATTTAGAAAAACACTCTCTATAGCTCTTTTTTTATAGCCAACTATAACGTGCTATCATATGGTCATGAAATGGCTTTCCTGAGGTAACTTAGGCTAAATGTTATGTGGCATAATTGTTCTCCAGCTGTTTTATTGACCTCTTTTCCCGGTTGAAAAACACTGATTGATCGAGGAATATACATTTCGGCAAGTTTTAGGCTGACCTACTGTATCTTTCAACATTGCTTATTCGTGTTTATTTACTATTAGCTAGAGATGATCGGTTCACGTGCCGCTATGGGATCTGTCATGACTCATGTCACATTTACAAGCGCCAACGGTATTTATGGTTTGATTTTCGTAATAAAATTGACAGAATCTGAGAGCTGAGATTTTTTTAATATCATAATAACGTCTGTCTTGTCTGTTTCCGTGTCCTCTCTTTGGTGCGCGATTTTTCTGTGCGTGAGAAAATGGTTGTGTAACGTGAGAGCGCGTGAAAAGTTACACACACACACACACACACACAAGCGCGCTTTCTCTCAGACACACTCACTGACTCACGCACACACTCCTGGATGCTTTGCATTGATGTGGTAATTTAGAGTTGACGAACTCCGTTTGTTATAATAAGTAAATGTTCCAAACAATGATCCAAGCAGCGCGTTCTTGTCTCCCTCCTTTTTACACGAATGGTGGCTACGGCTAGAACGGCTCCGCAAAGGTCAAAACGGAATGGATTAATCTGTGTTATTTTTTTAACGCGTTATTTCTTCTCAGATTAATTAATCGAAA
>JARWKJ010000016.1:1640129-1682629 GCA_029959095.1 Rhinichthys osculus | reverse complement strand
CAAACATACAAAAGCATTTCCAAATAATTTCCCTTTAGTACATCAAACCGTTCAATTGTTTGTGGTTGGAAGGATGTTTTTGAAAAAACACCAAGGCTGCATTTATTTGATTAAAAATACAGTAAAAACACTAAAATTGTGAAATATTATTCCAATGTTAAGTAGCTATTTTCTATATGAATATCTAGTAAAGTGTAATTTATTTCTGTGATCAAAGCGGAGTTTTCAGCATCATTACTCCAGTCTTCAGTGTCACATGATCCTTCAGAAATCACTCTAATATGAGGATTTGATGAGCAAGAAACATTTATGAATATTATCAATGTTGAACACAGTGCAAACAGCGATAATTTCTTTTCCAGGATTCTTTGATGTTTAAAAAAAGCATTTATTTGAAATGGAATCATTGGAAATATTATACACTTTGATCAATTTAATGCGTCCTTGCTGAATAAATTGGTTTTATTGCTGACTATTGGTAATATTTGTTTATTTTCCTGAGCCCAAACTTATGAACGGAAGTGTAGGTGGACGTATATTAATACATGCATGGTTCTGACAGCATTCAAGTACGTCTAGAAAGTACAAACTCTTATTTTAAATATGAAATGACGCATGTTCTTCATGTCACCTATAACCATTTGAATTTGAAAATACCATAGAAAAACAACTAGCTGAAATAGTGTTTTAAGATTATCATGTATTCAGGTACAGAAACTGGAATCAAATGTAAAATAACACTGCAGAAAACACTTACAAATATAGATACAAAAGTAATTCAGTCAAGACGAGTAATCAAACAACAAAAGACAGAGAGAAAATTCAGTGTTATTATAGAGACGGCAGGAATATTAGGCTGCTGTCACTTTAAGAGCTGCACGGATCTAATATACTGATACACGTGTAGCACAGAAAACAGTTTTCTGAATAGTTTAAAGGGGAGGTTCAGGATTTTGGACATCGGACCTCATTTCCAAGTTAGCCTGGGTGTTATTTATCAGTGGAGACAGTTTTCACAAAATGTCATCCAGTCGTTCCAGTTGCATAGTTCGCCGGTGCTAGGCTAGCGCGAGTCAACGGTATCTGCTAGCCTGCCATTAAAAACAGTTTTACCCGCTCCACAGTTCACCAAACACAAATACATTATAACGCCAGACTATCCATGTAAATGTCTGTTGAGAGAATGATATTAGAAATCAAACTACTCTTGCATCTCAATGATCGCAATACATTTACAGGAACTAGTTTCTCAGCAGCGGCGGGATTTTACTTTGCTCCGGTTAGTAGCACTGCGCCGAAAAGTAAACACAGAACAGAAGCGCACTACAGTCATATTGAAACATTCGATTGTAAACGAAGGAATTGACCTATGGCTAAGCCACGCCCCCTCCACTCACTCAGACACACAGTCAACATTCGGTGACAGGCGCTGTGGCAGCCGTCACAGTAGGAGACATTTCACAGGAGCCAATTGATGATTTTTGGAGACAGAAAGATTATATATCATCTCGAAGTCACCAAAAGGGCCTTAAAGCAGCACTAAGTAGGAATTCCGTTTTTGTCAAACAGCGACCCCTGGAGTCACTGTGGAGTACTTGTACTGTCGTGAATAGCACTCACACAGAGATGGCTCGCACTCACGGCCGGACTCCCCCTGTACACCGGTACCTGTTCAGTAGGATGGACGCTGTAACGAGTGGAAATAAGGTATGGCCCCTTTAAGAGCTGCGCGCGCCCAACACCACATGTATAAGGCGCCGGGTTATTTCTGTTTGATGCTCATTTTATCAGAATTTTATCAGATCTGTTTTTTGCCGTAAAGCAATTCGTTACCTCGCGAGACCTGATATCACACGATACTTCCTAACACTGAAGCCGGAGGCTCGCCGGCCCAAAGTTGCAAGGGTGGTTTTGCGGCTCACAGGCACCAGGGGGGTGCGAGACGACCACCATTCAACACGAAATCAGTAATATAAACATTACAATGAGTCCAAAGCTGTTCGGTTAAGGTAAAAAAGTTACTTAGTTCACCTTTAACTATTCATTGGAGAGTTATATTAATAATTTTATTGTTGAGAAGGTCGATGAAAAGCTTCAGCTCCAGGCAAAAATGCACAGTGTAAACGTGATAAATCGCATCTCGTTGCCATCACCATCTCAGACAACAAGATCAAGGATCAGCATTGTTCATGCACCATACTTACTTTGTTTAGGCACCATACTTACTTTGTTTAGGCAAACAAAGTAATGTAGTGGAAATTTTAATGATATTCATTGATCTTTAGACAAATATAGATGATTCAAAGAATGTCACATGTGTGTCTCTCACTTGTAGTGAGAGAAGATTCTGTTTATGTACCTGGGGAGGCAGAAGAGGGAGACACTCCAGAGAACAGACGAACAAGGACCTCTGGCCTAGATGTCAGAAGGCCACTTAGTGCAGGGGGGCTTATTGGGCCAACTAGTGACGTCTATGGAAAACTACTGGGAGGAAGGCTCTGGGGGGAAGAAGGCCTTGAAACTAAGATAAAAGCTAGTTCAGTCTGTCTGGGGGTGTGTCACTCTTCTGCACAGGGTAACAACTGTGTATTAGACTGCTCCTATTCTTGCAAGAATAAATACTTCTATTTTATATAATTTGACTCTGAGTGTCTCTGACGCAGTGATGTTTGTTTGAGATGAATTTTTGCCACAACAGTAAGTATGGTCAATTTTGAATTCATGGGGACTTTAAATAACCGAGATAACAAATGTTAGCAGTAGGCAATTTAGTTTGCCTAAATTGATCATAACATTTGTTATCTCGGTTATTTAAAGTCCCCATGAATTCAAAATTGACCATACTTACTTTGTATGCCTAAATTGATCGTTTTATGGTGAACAGTTCATCCATTCAAGTCAATCCACACAAAACATTTTTTGGGCTTCGTAATCTTTAATCAAAATCTGAAATTTCCCCTCCCCTCTGCATTGGAGGACCTTCCCTGATGACGTAGGTTTGACGGTTTGGGCGTCTGCTTAACACCCGTAGCCACGCCCCTCCAACTGACAGTAGACAGGCGGAATGAAAACACCTACTTTTCTAGATCCAATCAGGTGCTAGTTGGGAAAAAAGCCACGCCCACTATTTTGCCTCATTTAGTATTCCGTTACTCTCGGAAATACGTCACAACACTGGAGAAAAGTCGTTTGCAACTTCCGGTTCACGGGGACTTTAAAGATACGTTAATGAAGCTAAGTGACATGATGTACAACGCAGCTAGAAGCTAACGTCAACGTTTTCTAATGTTAGCCTAACGTTACGTTAGAGATTTTAAAGATAACGTTCAAATACGTTGTTGACTTAGAACAGATGTAGACATCCTTGTTTAATTTATCCACGTTTAGTTGGTGTTGTGGTCTACCGCATAACTTTATCCAGAGCAGATAAGTTACTTATCTCGGTTGAGATGTGGCTTGGGAAAGGGTAAAAAATACACACCGTCGCCCAGCCTCTCGGGATGCCTAGTGTCGGAGTACCCCATGCACACCGTTTGACCATTTTAAACTTAAAATGACAAGAAAAAACATAAAAACGAATGAAAACTGACTAACTGCAATGCATTTCAATGGACGTGGAAGCAGACAATGTCCGAGCTTATAGAGTTAGCTATGCGCACTGTGATTGGCTCATCGTGTTTGGGGGCGTGGCCTAGCCATAGGTCAATTGGCAACATGGTGATTCGGGTGTGCATATCTAAATTTTTCATCTTCGTGAAATATACTCTGCTTCTGTAGTGATGAGTGTCAGCGGCAGGTAAATACACTTGCGGACCGGCTCGGTAACCTAATATCACTCCGCCGCTGCTGTAGACTGTGCTAATAAACACAGGGAACAAAGTATAACTATTCCAATGCAATGAAAGGGTAGTTTGATTTCTATCATCATTCTCTCAACAGAAATTTACATGGATAGTCTGGCGTTATAATGTATTTGCGTTTGGTGAACTGTGGAGCGGGTAAAACGTTTTTTAATGGCAGGCTAGCAGATACCGTTGACTCGCGCTAGCCTAGCACCGGCGAACTATGCAACTGGAACGACTGGATGACATTTTGTGTAAACTGTCTCCACTGATAAATAACACCCAGGCTAACTTGGAAATGAGGCCCGATGTCCAAAATCTTGAACCCCCCCTTTAAAATCATATTGAAATGCTCACAAAGGAATTGAAATTTTAATCTTATAACAAGTATTCGATTCCCAACCTTACTAATGCGTCCATTGCAACACACACACCTTATTGTAAATGTAGCAGTTAGTGAACATGGTATTGAAGTCCTGCAGACATTCGCCGGCGCTGCAATAGTAGTTATTCTCCAGCCGTCTCTTGATGGAGCCCATGTCCATCGGCTGTTTAATGATCTTATGGTAGTCCTGAAAGGAAAACAGGCATCACTGGAGATCATATCATCTGTGCATATGAATATGGGGAAGGTCAACGCTTGTAGACATGCTGTCAGACTATTGGTAATATGTGTCTGAAAGTGATCGAATACAACTTACAACAACATACAGTCAAACCAAACATTATTCAGACATTGGTGCAGGACACTATAGTTCATTTATGTAAGGGAGGAGAGCAAAATAAAGTAAACTGAGACATATTACACCCAAATATTCTTCATACAGTGACTACCAATCAAATTTATAAAAATTTGGGACCAAAAATGATTCCGCCACTTTGAGCCGATCATGTTTTCTTCAGTGTGTTTTCTGTAATTGCTAATGCTCTTTTTACACACAGACTGAACAACATGAAGCATTGCTTGGTCACTGGTTGAGCTAAACTGGTATTATCTAATTGTGTAGTTAAATTTAACAGCTGACAGATATTCAACATAATTCATGTGTGAGGACAAAACCAGTCAAATATCCACTGATCTGGGGCCGTATTCACAAAGAATTTTATCTTACCACTAGGAGTACTCCTAAATCGCACTAAAATATTTTAGCTAGGAGTTTTCTCTTAAAAGTTATTCACAACGCCTTTCAGACCTACTCTTAGTAAGGAAAAATGACAACTCCTAAACTATGAGTCTTCATTGCTATGGATGACGTCAATTATCATGCACGAGCTTCCTCGCAATGATCACGGTGATTGGGTGTTAGATGACAGGGCCATCATGCGGAACATAACACAGACGCAACAAATCATGGAATTACGACATCTAAATAAGTCTGTGAGAGAGAGAGAGAGAGAGAGAGAGAGAGAGAGAGAGAGAGAGAGAGAGAGAGAGAGAGAGAATTAATAATGGAAGCGACGCGGTGCAACGCGCTCGTTTTTTCCAAGCGCGTCCGCGCCGCATCGAGATAAAAACATCTCAACTTTTCAGAATGCCGCAAGTGCACAGTAGGTCACGTGACAAGAACCAACCGGAGTGCAACCGCCCTAGCGCTTTGGAAAAAGGAGAACGCGGCGCGCCTAGCGTTTTCTACGCGTTTTTAGGCGCCATATGCGAATGGTGCCTAATACCCAAATGAAAACCACCACTTGCCTAATAATGAAAAACGTCACTTGCATTAACACTTGCTTGGTTAATTGACATCCTATTAGCCTAAATAGACTACTTAAAGAAAGGAAATGTTGCTCCTATAGAAGTAATGTAATAGTTGAATGACGGTGGATTATGAACTCGCCAAAACGGAAAATAAAGCCCAACTGGACGCAGGATCAGTTACTGCTGCTGGCCCAGCTGGTGCTGGGAAAAAAAATTATAATAATAAAAGGGAAATTCGGCACTAGGATATCAAGCAAAACTAACTGTACGTTCACACCGCCCTGCCAGCGACGCCGTGGAAAGATTCGTGGACGCTCTGACGTAGATCGAATGTTTGGTCTTTTTAAAAACTTTTTTTAAAGGGGCCGTAAGGCAAACAAGCATGTCGATCGTTATTTTTGCAGAAAATTGATCGATGGAAAGAACTTAAAAATTATAGTGACATGTTTGCTAACGAAATAAACCAATTAAAAGCCATTTGTGTGGTGTGGCTTTTGTGTTCATGGTTAAGTGCTATTCTAATTTGCATTCCAGCTGAAAAACAAGCGTTCTAGCGCGAACATCTTGCCTATAGATAGTGTTGCGTGCCTTCTTATCAAATTCAAATGATCAACCTCTCCTCTATTTTGCTTGGGAACTAATGTGGTCGGAACCAAAGTTACTTGACTGCGTTCTCTGGAATCCTCTCAAACGGAGCACTTCTGCATTCCGATTGGTTGCCGCCGAACCGCATCATAGCTCATTACCATAAAGTTGAGCTGATTTCAACTTCTCGCCGCTCCCACCGTCCAAGACGCGCCGCGCCGCCCTCGCCGGAGCTCGCCGCCGGCTCTCATTGAAAATGAATGACTTCCGGCCACTTTGACGCTCTCGCCGGCGGCGGTGTGAACGCACAGTAAGCGTGAGAATGGGAGAGGATTTGTTTGCAGAATGCAGCATTCCCGCTTGTGTCGCGGACCCCGGACGACTGCGAGAGGCGGTGGTGTGCGCTACAATCCTTTGTGAATTGGTCTTAGTGAGTTAGGAGACCTCTCGACTTCTTTTAAGCTGTCCCAGACTTAGGTGCTACTTTTAGGGCTAAAATGCTTCGTGAATTACTCTTAGTGAAAAAAATTAGCAGTCCTAAAGTAAGGAGTGACACGCCCATTATTTTTAGGAGTTGCTCCTAAATTCGCCAGTTAGGAGCTACTTTTAGCCTTAAAATTCTTTGTGAATACGGCCCCTGATAACTCTGAGTTCTGCTCATATTTTATTACCATTTTATAAACTATAGCGAATAAACTGTGATAATGTGAGAAATGTTGAAGGCGTCTGAATAAATTTAGGTTTGACTGCATATGAAGTCTCACCCAGGCAGCAGTTATTATTTAAATCTAAAATACGATAAAACAGTCATATTGAATTTGAAATAACTTTTGAGGATTTCTGTTTGGACAAATCAATAAAATGCCAAGCACATGGTTTTAGAACAACACGAGAGTGAATAAATAATGACAGAATTTAGCACTTTTATGATGGATGGATGCACTTTTATGATGGACTGATGCACTTTTATGATGGACAGATGCACTTTTATGATGGACAGATGCACTTTTATGATGGACGGATGCACTTTTATGATGGACAGATGCACTTTTATGATGGACAGATGCACTTTTATGATGGACAGATGCACTTTTATGATGGACAGATGCACTTTTATGATGGACAGATGCACTTTTATGATGGATAGATGCACTTTTATGATGGACAGATGCACTTTTATGATGGATAGATGAACTTTTATGATGGACAGATGCACTTATGATGGACAGATGCACTTATGATGGATAGATGCACGATGCACTTTTATGATGGATAGATGCACTTTTATGATGGACAGATGCACTTTTATGATGGACAGATGCACTTTTATGATGGATAGATGCACTTATGATG
Source organism: Rhinichthys osculus (assembly GCA_029959095.1). Classification (NCBI taxonomy): domain Eukaryota; kingdom Metazoa; phylum Chordata; class Actinopteri; order Cypriniformes; family Leuciscidae; genus Rhinichthys; species Rhinichthys osculus. The sequence goes on along the minus strand of JARWKJ010000016.1, from coordinate 1,675,153 downwards.
GATGGATGCACTAATATGATGGATAGATGCACTAATTTGATGGATGATGCACTTTTATGATGGATAGATGCACTTTTATGATGGATAGATGCACTTATGATGGATGGATGCACTAATATGATGGATAGATGCACTAATTTGATGGATGATGCACTTTTATGATGGATAGATGCACTTTTATTATAGATAGATGCACTTTTATGATGGATAGATGCACTAATATGATGGATGGATGCACTTTTATGATGGATAGATGCACTTTTAAGATGGACAGATGCACTTTTATGATGGACAGATGCACTTTTATGATGGATAGATGCACTTTTATGATGGATAGATGCACTTTTATGATGGATAGATGCACTTTTATGATGGATAGATGCACTTTTATTATAGATAGATGCACTTTTATGATGGATAGATGCACTAATATGATGGATGGATGCACTTTTATGATGGATAGATGCACTTTTAAGATGGACAGATGCACTTTTATGATGGATGGATGCACTTTTATGATGGATAGATGCACTAATATGATGGATAGATGCACTTTTATGATGGACAGATGCACTTTTATGATGGATGGATGCACTTTTATGATGGATGGATGCACTTGTATGATGGATGGATGCACTTAAGATGGATGGATGCACTTATGATGGATGGATGCACTTTTATGATGGATGGATGCACTTATGATGGATGGATGCACTTATGATGGATGGATGCACTTTTATGATGGATTGATGCACTTTTATGATGGATTGATGTACTTTTATGATGGATTGATGCACTTTTATGATGGATTGATGCACTTTTATGATGGATTGATGCACTTTTATGATGGATTGATGCACTTTTATGATGGATTGATGCACTTTTATGATGGATTGATGCACTTTTATGATGGATAGATGGATTGGATGCACTTTTATAATGGATTGATGCACTTTGATGGACTTTTCAAAACACGTTTCAAAACAGAAACACCCATTCGCTGCCATTATAAAGCTTGGAAGAGCCAGGACATTTTTAATATAACTCTGATTATATTCATCTGAAAGAAGAATGTCATATACACCTAGGGTGACTTGAGAGCGAGTAAATCATGGGCTAATTTTAGTGAAGAGATGAGTTTTCAATAATGACAGAATTCACATTTTTTGGGTGATTTGCTCTCAGAAAGTGATTGTTCACTCACAGGTAAGCTGAGTCGAACTGCGTCCACGGGTTCATGGAAAGGCCACGCGAAATGATGGCGCCACAGCGCTTTGACCAGGACCTTGTGTAGGAACTGCAGCTGGTTGGTGGTGCGTCCCAGTCGGCCCGGGTCGTTCACCGAGGGCTGTTGGGGTGGAGGAGGACCGGGTTGAGGCGCGTGGGGCAGAGACGGGCTCTCGAAGCCCTCGTACAGCAGAGACGGTTTACGGATACGCTTTCCCGAACTCTGCTCCATCCCACTCATGACAGACAGACTCACTCCCACAGAACTGCTGCCACACAAACACAAACACCAGAGATCAAGCAGCATTTAACCTTGGGTCTGAAGGATAAGGACAAACATATATTTATATGAAACAAATAATGCAATTATATATACAGTATTATATTGCATATTGAACACTGCATTGTTTAGAGCAACTGCAAACTATAGCAACTAGAACAATTCCCCATTAATATCTACATAATATACATTACATATAAAAAAATAAACATTACATATAAAAAATATACACACACATATATATATATATATATATATATATAAACATATATATATATAAAATGTAATTATACAGTATTATATTGCATATTGAACACTGCATTGTACATATATATATATATATTTATTAGTGCTGTGAAATCGATTTATTGCATCTAACATAAGTTTTTGAATATAGAATAAGTATAACACATACATACATACTTTTATGCTAGATGTATAATCAAGTTTAATCGATTTGACAGCACTAATGTATATACAGTATAAATATTTTTTATTTTTTTATTTTTTGGGAATGGAGATACTTGTTAAAATAGTGTTTATTATATTTAGAGTTTACTATTATGTTTTACATAGCAACTTTAAATTTCATGTGTATGTGTATCCTTCAGAAATCATTCTATTGTGATGATTATTTGCTGCACAAGAAACATTTATTACAATTATTTATCAATTTTGAAAACCATTGTGCTGCATCATATTTTTGTATAAATCATGATACAACTTATAGATAGATAGATAGATAGATAGATAGATAGATAGATAGATAGATAGATAGATAGATAGATAGATAGATAGATAGATAGATAGATAGAGACACACACAACCTTTATGAACACATTTTTACTGGATAAAATGTCAAACATTTATCATTTTAAACCATTTCTAATGACTGTTTCAGTATCAATTTCAACAAATCGTTTACAAGCCATAAGAACTCGTGCAGTGGAGAGGGCCATTAAGAATATATATGAAATAATTACAGACACATTAATTCAATAAACAATTTTTCTCGTGCAGGAAATGGTGGTGCATTAGCATCAGGACAAAATAAACTGTATAGAACAACATAAGTATTTGTATTAGTATTATGCCATTCAGTCTGTCCCGCCTATTCTCTGTTTGTAAACAAGTGTTCGCTGCATTCATGCTTAACCAGCACAGCTCTCCCTACAAACACACAATAACAGCTCAAACATGATCCATTCATTCATTACACTGCACTTACATTATGTGTGTTTCAGTGAGTGTGGCCCTTTAAATGCTGAAGATGGCGGAGGGAAATGATGCAGTACAGACCCACAACACAGTGATGCTCGCTGCATGCTATTATTATAAAGGCTGGAACTCGTTTAAATAGCCGTTTTAACATCCACTATGAGATACAAGAAAGAAAATGAACTTGTAAACAAACGCTTCCTCCCCTTTTCCTCATCCTTTGTGATTAAAGACACGCATAGGATTAGTTTATAGGCTCCGAAGGCACGCCAATACTACCTGTCAAGAGACGGGTTGATGGCTGCCTCCATTCGGATGGATCGCGATTGTTTTGTGTCGCGGAATCCTGCGTTTTCGCCCCCGTTTTATTGTTATTCAGCTCCTTATGCTCGAGCTTCCCCGCGCCGTCCAACTAGCAAATGGCGCCTTTCAATTTCCGCTCCTGTGTTTTTATATAAGAACGACAATGACCAATCAGAATTCGTCCCGCCTCTGAAGCTGGTTTCTTATTGGCTGAGTCTCACGCCGTTCCAGCGTTAGACACGCCCAGGGAGTTTATGCATGACTCACGGTTACCATCTAGTGAGGATTTTAAGATTATGACAAAGAAACGAACCTAAACTGTTTCAATAATTAAATAACAATAATGTTTTAATAAAGTTTTTGAGCAGCAGACCTACTGTATTAGTTATCTAGCATGTTAAATATATTACTACACTGAACTGAAAGCATGATTAAATTATTGAAACATTTGATTTCCTTTATCATATTTTAAAATATATTCAATTATTAACTTTCAGGTTTCATAAGTACATATTTGCACTCCTAACCCTCAATTTCTAAATTATATTAAGTTTTTTTTTTTAAATAAACATGATTGGGTAGACATATAGGTCTACGTAACGATTGTTTTTTTTTAATCAACATATTTTTTTTTAAGAAAGTGAACAACTGATCTGTTAAGCATTAAATAAAAAGTAAAAAATTACAAACTGACATAAATGAAAGTTATGAATCAATATATGTTTATTTACAACATGAACATATATCAACCACAGTGGGAGAACTGCTTTGCATAACTCCATAATTTATATAGCCAAGAAAAAGTTCAGAACAGAAATAACCATAAGTGTAAAAACAAAATATGGTTTGAGTGCTGGGAAAATGTTTAAGAAGCGATTTACTAGCCCTGGTTAACGGTATATGGGTGACTCTCCTGAAACATGCCAAGAACAGAACATATTTTATCCAGAAATATATTTTTTTGGATATATTTTATCCAAAAAAAGTAAATTATGTTTGGTTTACAAAAAAAAAACACACACAAAAAAAAAACGTTTTTCCCACATGGTTCTCATGACAATTCAAATATATCTACATATATATATATATATATATATATATATATTTTTTTTTACAGTAGTGTCCAAAAGTCTAGCCTAGGAAAATTGATATCTTCAAAAATTATTAAAAATGTGTAGCTGTACTTGGAGTTGATTGTTTTATTTGTGATAATAACGCAATAAAACATGACAAATTGTGCCAACATAATTTTTGGCCAGAAATTATGAACACATGCCAAAATGAGCGAGCCAATTAAATATTAATAATGGGTTATGTTTGATTTTTCCTGTCAGCTTTTTGTGTTTCTATGCATTTTCTTACGTAGTACAAATAAAGCCGCTGTAGTTTGCCTTTTTGCAAAATAATTGTTTGCCTAATAATAAATACCTTAACCAAGTTTATTGTTTTTGTTTGTTTAAAAATATAAAATATTTCATATTTTGATGGTTTCGTTAAACTTGTAGGGTCAATAAAAACAAATTTCCCCTCCAGACATCACTTTTGCACACTACTGTATATATAACAGTATGACATTATAATGGTTATCCATTTACATTTAAAATAACTATTTAAATTTAGTGTATCCTGATGTAAATCATGTAAACTAATTTAAAAAAAAATGGTTTAGTGCAACTTACAATACACCTGTGCAATTTAACTATGCATTACATAATGGAATGGAAATATAATACATATCCAAAGGATACTCTTGTGAACACTATGAAATACAATATGCGTGTAATAGTTAGTTTGTGTGCACATTATGCATTTTGTTTCAATTGGGAAAAATAAGTCACAATATAAGTTAACGATTCTAAAAATGGGTTAAAATAAGTTTTCTATATTTCCAAAATAATGGATATGGGGGCGAAACGAAACCTGGACATATTTTAGTGAGATTCACCCATATCTTTTCTCGCGTTTTTGTGATATTTACACCTAATTTAAAAACACTAGCATAATTACATAAATAAACAGCTGAGAAATATGTACTAAACCCTATTAAGTCCAATTGCACTGAATTTTGGTTGCAGTTCCACCAGAGTTCCACTGGGGGCGATCGCCCATGAGTGCAAAATGAATGGGAGTCTATGGAGCTAGACGGCTAAATGTGTCTCTTTCACCCGATTGCCGTTGAGAAATCTCAGATTTGATTGTAGGTTTTGCAAGTTCAACATGGGTTATAGGTCGAAAGTTGAATGAACGATGTCCTTTCGATTTCTTACAGGTTGAGTTGTTGTTGCCCATAACACGGTAGCATTCTGCTAATGAACGCTGGTTGGTCAGTGAAGGACTGATTAAGGCCAGAGACACCGCTTGATGGCATCGTGGCTTCCGGACCAGAATGTTTTTACAAAAACCCTTCTAGCACGTGTGTTTACCTGTGTCCGCTGTCTCGAGAGAACAGAAAGTGCAGAAATTGCCGTTAAGCAGTATCTCTGGTCGTACGATGTGTATGACGTCATTGACATTTTAACAGACTTTTTAAAGCAAATAAGTGACTTTAAAAAATCTAACACCCAGCAATGTGTAATTTCTTTGCATCTCGTTTTGAATACAACATTAAAATTACTAGACAAAAAATTATATCCTGAGGAAAGTGGATTTTGAGGGGTATTGCTCCATAGACCTCCATTCATTCTGCACTCGTCCTGTGAGCGCCCCCATGTGGAGCCAGAGTGGAACTGCAACCAGTTCAGGAGCCGACGTTTACTGAGAGTGGACGTTCTCCCCTTATAGAGAGCCTAAGCCCCTCCCCTTCCGGTCATCACCATGGGACATTATTTCGTAAAAATATTGGTAGTCAATGGCGAGAGACAAAAAATTTTTTGATCTCTTCTGAATTGTGCCCTGAATTACACATATGATCAATTTAAAAGATACATTTTGAAGTCAAGAAAGTCGCAGTTTGATGTAAAACTGTTGAGGTGTAAGACTGTGAAAATATGTAAAGACTACAAACCCCAAAGGCGCACATTTGCTATCAATGAATGAAGCTAACTTTACTGAAGCTAACTCTACTGAAGCTAACTTTACTGAAGCTAACGTCTGTCATTGTTTCTATAGTCTTGCGTTATAATCGTAACGTTACGCCGTCATCGAGTGTTTTGTACCAGACTGCACACACACACGAGCAGCGGATCTCGCTCGTTGTTTCGCTTCCCGGGAGATGTAGTTCATCGAGCGATTTTCACATAAAACTAAATGTTACTCTTCTGTTTTATGATAAACTGCGACTTTCTTGACGTTCAGAATTATCTTTTAAATTGACAAACATCATATGTGTAATTCAGGGCACAGTTCAGACGGAATAAAAAGATAAGTTGTCTCTCGCCATTGACTACCATACATATTTTTTACGAAATAAGGTCCGGAAGCGGAGGGGAGGGGCTTAGGCCATTCTCTGCTAGTACTAATGGAGAAAAAAATGCAAAAGCGTGTGATCTGATTTGTGCTGATATCACATGATAGCTGATGTAGACGATCATTGGTCGGTGTTTGTAACGTCTTCTGCGTTGTTGCGATGGATTGCTGTATTCTGTTGTTTGGCGAACTCTGCGTAGTATCCCTGTTTGGCCAGCAGGTCTGGATGGGTACCCTCCTCGACCACTTCTCCTTCTCGCAGGAAGACGATGTGATCTGCGTTCTCCGCGCCGCTCAGTCTGTGTGTGATGAGCAGAACCGTGCAGCTCTTCAGCTCCTTCCTTAGAGCGCTGTACACCTGAGACACCAAGAGGACGAGGAAAATCAGACACCGATCGATCTCAATCTCTATTCATTTATAAAGCACAATAAAAACAATGGTTACTATTACGAAAGCCCTGAACCGCAAAGTAAAAATAAAATAAAATAAATAATAATCTAAAATTACGAGAATAAAATCGAAACATTTCGAGATCAAAGTTGAAACATTTGGAGATTAAAGTCGAAAAATTTGGAGATTAAAGTCGAAACATTTGGAGATTAAAGTCGAAATATTTGGAGACTAAAGTCGAAACATTACGAGATTAAAGTCGAAACATTACGAGATTAAAGTCGAAACATTACGAGATTAAAGTCGAAACATTACGAGATTAAAGTCGAAACATTTGGAGATTAAAGTCGAAACATTACGAGATTAAAGTCGAAACATTACGAGATTAAAGTCGAAACATTACGAGATTACAGTCGAAACATTTCGTGATTACAGTCGAAACATTTCGAGATTAAAGTCGAAACATTACGAGATTAAAGTCGAAACATTTCGAGATTAAAGTCGAAACATTTCGAGATTAAAGTCGAAACATTTAGAGATTAAATTCGAAACATTACGAGATTAAATTCGAAACATTACGAGATTAAAGTCGAAACATTACGAGATTAAAGTCAAAACATTTAGAGATTACAGTCGAAACATTTAGAGATTACAGTCGAAACATTTCGAGATTACAGTCGAAACATTTCGAGATTACAGTCGAAACATTTCGAGATTACAGTCGAAACATTTCGAGATTACAGTCGAACATTTCGAGATTAAAGTCGAAACATTACGAGATTAAAGTCGAAACATTACGAGATTAAAGTCGAAACATTACGAGATCAAAGTCGAAACATTACGAGATCAAAGTCGAAACTTTGGAGATTAAAGTCGAAACATTTCGCGATTACAGTCGAAACATTACGAGATTAAAGTCGAAACATTTAGAGATTAAATTCAAAACATTACGAGATTAAAGTCGAAACATTACGAGATTAAAGTCGAAACATTACGAGATTAAAGTCGAAACATTTCGAGATTAAAGTCAAAACATTTAGAGATTACAGTCGAAACATTTCGCGATTAAAGTCGAAACATTACGAGATTAAAGTCAAAACATTTAGAGATTACAGTCGAAACATTTCGCGATTAAAGTCGAAACATTACGAGATTAAAGTCAAAACATTTAGAGATTAAAGTCAAAACATTTCGAGATTACAGTCGAAACATTTCGAGATTACAGTCGAAACATTTCGAGATTACAGTCGAACATTTCGAGATTAAAGTCGAAACATTACGAGATTAAAGTCGAAACATTACGAGATTAAAGTCGAAACATTACGAGATTAAAGTCGAAACATTACGAGATTAAAGTCGAAACATTACGAGATCAAAGTCGAAACATTACGAGATCAAAGTCGAAACATTTGGAGATTAAAGTCGAAACATTTCGCGATTACAGTCGAAACATTACGAGATTAAAGTCGAAACATTTAGAGATTAAATTCAAAACATTACGAGATTAAAGTCGAAACATTACGAGATTAAAGTCGAAACATTACGAGATTAAAGTCGAAACATTTCGAGATTAAAGTCAAAACATTTAGAGATTACAGTCGAAACATTTCGCGATTAAAGTCGAAACATTACGAGATTAAAGTCAAAACATTTAGAGATTAAAGTCAAAACATTTCGAGATTAAAGTCGAAACATTTCGCGATTACAGTCGAAACATTACGAGATTAAAGTCGAAACATTACGAGATTAAAGTCGAAACATTTCGAGATTAAAGTCGAAACATTACAGTCGAAACATTACGAGATTAAAGTCAAAACATTTAGAGATTAAAGTCGAAACATTTCGCGATTACAGTCGAAACATTACGAGATTAAAGTCGAAACATTACGAGATTAAAGTCGAAACATTACGAGATCAAAGTCGAAACATTACGAGATCAAAGTCGAAACAGAATTAAAGTCGAAACATTTCGCGATTACAGTCGAAACATTACGAGATTAAAGTCGAAACATTTAGAGATTAAAGTCAAAACATTTCGAGATTAAAGTCGAAACATTTAGAGATTACAGTCGAAACATTTCGAGATTACAGTCGAAACATTTCGCGATTACAGTCGAAACATTTAGAGATTATAGTTTAAACATTTCGAGATTAAAGTCGAAACATTTCAAGATTAAAGTCGAAACATTACGAGATTACAGTCGAAACATTACGAGATTAAAGTCGAAACATTACGAGATTAAAGTCGAAACATTACGAGATTACAGTCGAAACATTACGAGATTAAAGTTGAAACATTTCGAGATTACAGTCGAAACATTTCGAGATTACAGTCGAAACATTTAGAGATTACAGTCGAAACATTTAGAGATTAAATTCGAAACATTACGAGATTAAAGTCGAAACATTACGAGATTAAAGTCGAAACATTACGAGATTAAAGTCGAAACATTTCGAGATTAAAGTCAAAACATTTAGAGATTACAGTCGAAACATTTCAAGATTAAAGTCGAAACATTTCGCGATTACAGTCGAAACATTACGAGATTAAAGTCAAAACATTTCGAGATTAAAGTCAAAACATTTCGAGATTAAAGTCGAAACATTTCGCGATTACAGTCGAAACATTACGAGATTAAAGTCGAAACATTACGAGATTAAAGTCGAAACATTTCGAGATTAAAGTCAAAACATTTAGAGATTACAGTCGAAACATTTCGAGATTACAGTCGAAACATTTCGAGATTACAGTCGAAACATTTCGCGATTACAGTCGAAACATTTAGAGATTATAGTTTAAACATTTCGAGATTAAAGTCGAAACATTTCAAGATTAAAGTCGAAACATTACGAGATTACAGTCGAAACATTACGAGATTAAAGTCGAAACATTACGAGATTAAAGTCGAAACATTTCGAGATTATAGACGAAACATTTAGAGATTACAGTCAAAACATTTCAAGGTTAAAGTCGAAACATTTCGAGATTAAAGTCGAAACATTTCGAGATTATAGTCGAAACATTTAGAGATTACAGTCGAAACATTTCGAGATTACAGTCGAAACATTTCGAGATTACAGTCGAAACATTACGAGATTAAAGTCGAAACATTACGAGATTAAAGTCGAAACATTACGAGATTAAAGTCGAAACATTACGAGATTAAAGTCGAAACATTTCGAGATTAAAGTCGAAACATTACGAGATTAAAGTCGAAACATTACGAGATTAAAGTCGAAACATTTCGAGATTACAGTCGAAACATTTCGAGATTAAAGTCAAAACATTTAGAGATTACAGTCAAAACATTTCAAGGTTAAAGTCGAAACATTTCGAGATTAAAGTCGAAACATTACGAGATTAAAGTCGAAACATTTCGAGATTAAAGTCGAAACATTACGAGATTAAAGTCAAACATTACGAGATTACAGTCGAAACATTACGAGATTAAAGTCGAAACATTTCGAGATTACAGTCGAAACATTTCGAGATTAAAGTCAAAACATTTAGAGATTACAGTCAAAACATTTCAAGGTTAAAGTCGAAACATTTCGAGATTAAAGTCGAAACATTTAGAGATTAAAGTCGAAACATTTCGAGATTAAAGTCGAAACATTTCGAGATTAAAGTCGAAACATTTAGAGATTAAAGTCGAAACATTTAGAGATTACAGTCGAAACATTTCGAGATTAAAGTTGAAACATTACGAGATTACAGTCGAAACATTACGAGATTAAAGTCGAAACATTACGAGATTAAAGTCGAAACATTGGAGATGAAAGTCGAAACATTTCGAGATTAAAGTCGAAACATTACGAGATTAAAGTCGAAACATTTCGAGATTAAAGTCGAAACATTACGAGATTAAAGTCAAACATTACGAGATTAAAGTCGAAACATTACGAGATTAAAGTCGAAACATTTCGAGATTAAAGTCGAAACATTACGAGATTAAAGTCGAAACATTTAGAGATTATAGTCGAAACATTTCGAGATTAAAGTCGAAACATTTCGAGAATACAGTCGAAACATTACGAGATCAAAGTCGAAACATTTCAAGATTAAAGTCGAAACATTTTGCGATTACAGTCGAAACATTACGAGATTAAAGTCAAAACATTTCGAGATTAAAGTCGAAACATTTCGAGATTAAAGTCGAAACATTACGAGATTAAAGTCGAAACATTTCGAGATTAAAGTCGAAACATTTCGAGATTAAAGTCGAAACATTTCGAGAATACAGTCGAAACATTACGAGATCAAAGTCGAAACATTTCAAGATTAAAGTCGAAACATTTTGCGATTACAGTCAAAACATTACGAGATTAAAGTCAAAACATTTCGAGATTAAAGTCAAAACATTTCGAGATTAAAGTCGAAACATTTCGCGATTACAGTCGAAACATTACGAGATTAAAGTCGAAACATTACGAGATTAAAGTCGAAACATTTCGAGATTAAAGTCAAAACATTTAGAGATTACAGTCGAAACATTTCGAGATTACAGTCGAAACATTTCGAGATTACAGTCGAAACATTTCGCGATTACAGTCGAAACATTTAGAGATTATAGTTTAAACATTTCGAGATTAAAGTCGAAACATTTCAAGATTAAAGTCGAAACATTACGAGATTACAGTCGAAACATTACGAGATTAAAGTCGAAACATTACGAGATTAAAGTCGAAACATTTCGAGATTATAGACGAAACATTTAGAGATTACAGTCAAAACATTTCAAGGTTAAAGTCGAAACATTTCGAGATTAAAGTCGAAACATTTCGAGATTATAGTCGAAACATTTAGAGATTACAGTCGAAACATTTCGAGATTACAGTCGAAACATTTCGAGATTACAGTCGAAACATTACGAGATTAAAGTCGAAACATTTCGAGATTAAAGTCGAAACATTACGAGATTAAAGTCGAAACATTACGAGATTAAAGTCGAAACATTTCGAGATTAAAGTCGAAACATTACGAGTTTAAAGTCGAAACATTACGAGATTAAAGTCAAACATTACGAGATTAAAGTCGAAACATTACGAGATTAAAGTCGAAACATTTCGAGATTACAGTCGAAACATTTCGAGATTAAAGTCAAAACATTTAGAGATTACAGTCAAAACATTTCAAGGTTAAAGTCGAAACATTTCGAGATTAAAGTCGAAACATTACGAGATTAAAGTCGAAACATTTCGAGATTAAAGTCGAAACATTACGAGATTAAAGTCAAACATTACGAGATTACAGTCGAAACATTACGAGATTAAAGTCGAAACATTTCGAGATTACAGTCGAAACATTTCGAGATTAAAGTCAAAACATTTAGAGATTACAGTCAAAACATTTCAAGGTTAAAGTCGAAACATTTCGAGATTAAAGTCGAAACATTTAGAGATTAAAGTCGAAACATTTCGAGATTAAAGTCGAAACATTTCGAGATTAAAGTCGAAACATTTAGAGATTAAAGTCGAAACATTTAGAGATTACAGTCGAAACATTTCGAGATTAAAGTTGAAACATTACGAGATTACAGTCGAAACATTACGAGATTAAAGTCGAAACATTACGAGATTAAAGTCGAAACATTGGAGATGAAAGTCGAAACATTTCGAGATTAAAGTCGAAACATTACGAGATTAAAGTCGAAACATTTCGAGATTAAAGTCGAAACATTACGAGATTAAAGTCAAACATTACGAGATTAAAGTCGAAACATTACGAGATTAAAGTCGAAACATTACGAGATTAAAGTCGAAACATTACGAGATTAAAGTCGAAACATTTCGAGATTAAAGTCGAAACATTACGAGATTAAAGTCGAAACATTACGAGATTAAAGTCGAAACATTACGAGATTAAAGTCGAAACATTTCGAGATTAAAGTCGAAACATTACGAGATTAAAGTCGAAACATTTAGAGATTATAGTCGAAACATTTCGAGATTAAAGTCGAAACATTTCGAGAATACAGTCGAAACATTACGAGATCAAAGTCGAAACATTTAGAGATTATAGTCGAAACATTTCGAGATTACAGTCGAAACATTACGAGATTAAAGTCGAAACATTTCGAGATTAAAGTCGAAACATTACGAGATTAAAGTCGAAACATTTAGAGATTATAGTCGAAACATTTCGAGATTAAAGTCGAAACATTTCGAGAATACAGTCGAAACATTACGAGATCAAAGTCGAAACATTTAGAGATTATAGTCGAAACATTTCGAGATTACAGTCGAAACATTTCGAGAATACACTCTTCCGTAGAAGTTGCGTGTGTGCTTTCCATTGTTTCACATTTTCGCATTCATCCACTGGCGCAGAGCGAGTGTTTCCAATTCATTACTCACGTGTGTGTGTGTGTGTGTGTGTGTGTGTGTGTGTGTGTGTGTTAGTGTGTGTGTGTGTGTGTGTGTGTGTGTGTAAAGAAATGCGTTCGTGAAGTCGAACTGCCTCGGAAATGGACCTACACAAAATACAATGAGATGAGCTCATTGATTGTGTGCAACAAATGATTATGGCATTTAGAAAATAAAGCATTGAAAAAAATATATAGCGTAAGAAAAGCACAATAAAGTATTGTTCAAAAGTCCGGTGGATCGTACCCTGTGTTCACTCTCAGTGTCCAGTGAGCTGGTGGCATCATCCAGAACCAGAACCTGCGGTCTCTGAATCAGAGCTCTGGCGATGGCGATGCGCTGCTTCTGTCCTCCGGAAACCTGACCGCCCTTCTCTCCAGCATCTGAGGACACCACACAACACCTCTGACTCTCTAAAACAACTTTACATCAGAGATATAAGAAGAGTTTGGTTCCAAAACGCGATAAACGCCATTTTTAAAAAAAAAATTGAAATTGCAAAAATCAGTATTGTATCTGGTTGGTATTGAAAAGTCAATGTTTAATTTTAAGTAAAATGCGATATCCGCAGTGTTATTCTGTCATGTTTTCTCCCTTTCTTTCCAAACCGCGACAAACGCCAGTCTCCCTTCTCTGCAGAATGCGATATATCCGCTCTCAACCAATCACAACGCACCATTCCACTCTCAACCAATCACAACGCACCATTCCACTCTCAACCAATCACAACGCACCATTCCACGCAATGTAAACAGTAACGGCAGCCAGTGTTGCCAACTTAGCGCCTTTGTCGCTATATTTAGCGACTTTTCAGACCCCTTTAGCGACATTTTTTCAAAAAAGCGACTAGCGACAAATCTAGCGACTTTTTCAGACAAACCTTAGTAACCTCCAAATGTTGTCAGTCGTGCGAGCGCGAGCTCTTGCTTTCTCCCTGCCGTCACTCTCTCTCTCTCTTTTTGTCATTCACTATACCATAGCTTGTCTACTTGTTCTATTGTCTGACAAAAAATAATATAGCAAATGAAAACAGCTTTATTAGACATTCGGCTATATTATATGATATGATATTAAAATACAGTATGTGAGCATGAATTTAGAGAGAAAACACATAGGCAGGCAGAACGCAAGAACGACGTGATGACGTCATGAATATGCTAATTGACGTATGACGTCATCTAGCGACATTTAGCGACTTTTAGGGAAGGCGTTAGCTACTTTCCGTTGAAAATAGTTGGCAACACTGACGGCAGCGCCTTAGATACACCCGGCTTGCTAGTTTTTCTTATCTATTTTGAACTTTTCGATCAACAAACAAACAAAAAAATGTATAATTTTGAGGCATTGATGAACCTTTGGTTGTTTCTGCGGTGGGTAAGAAACGTAAGGCATCGAAATCGAATCATTTACGTGAGGAGATTAAGAAGATGAGGCACTCGGGAGGAGGAAAAATGTTTTCAATATTCTTTGCAGTTCTTAATAAAAATATTATACTAATAAACTTACGTTGTTGTGTATTTTCAACAGTTTCAATATGAAAATTTTTTTTTTTATATTGATTCAATGGATTAATTGCATTTTGAATTATTATTTTTTTAAATGGATTTGTTGCATTTTGGGGAAAAAAATAATCAGTTTTTATTATAAATCTTTGAAAATCAAAACCTGGATTTTAATATTTTTTGTTATTATGACCTACAAATGCTATGTGAAAGTTTGAAACAGAAAATAGTGTTTTTTTCGATCTTTCCACTTTCTTGGTAAAGAAAGCACATTTTTACTCAAATTAATCTAAATGGATTTATTGCGTTTTGGAACCAAACTCTTCATATATATATATGTGTGTAAGAGATAATGTAGAGCGAGGCGGTTGTTATAGCGAATAAACCCCGACATGCTGATCAGGACCCCGACGCGAAGCGCTTATTAATAATCCCGCTTATTACATGGCTATCCACAACAGAACCGGAAGACAATACAATGCTGAATAAAGTCCTAGTTTTTGTTATTTTTGGAGCAAAATGTATTTTCGATGCTTCAACACATTCTAACTAACCCACTGATGTCACATGGACTACTTTGATGATGTCTTTATTTCCTTTCTGGACAAGGACAGTATGACCGTACATACATTTACAATGGAGGGACAGAAAGCTCTCGGACTAAATCTAAAATATCTTAAACTGTGTTCTGAAGATGAACGGAGGTCTGACGGGCTTGGAGCGACATGAGGGAGAGTCATTAATGACATCATTTTAATTTTTGGCTGAACTAACCCTTTAATACTCTTAATCTCGCCATGAGCTATTACAGTGAACTTCACTAAGTGTCTAAGACTCACCCGTGTCATATCCTTTAGGTAAACTAGAAATGAAGTGATCCGCATTGGCCAGCTTGGCAGCGGCGTGTACGTCTTCATCCGAGGCGTTTTCTTTGCCATATCTGATGTTTTCCAGCACAGACCGAGCGAACAGAACCGGCTCCTGGGACACCACACTAATCTGAGAGGGTGGAGATTAAACGAGCTCAGCAAACAAAGAAACCCAGGCGCTTTTATTCATATTCACTTAGATCCAGTTATTAGTATACGGCAAATAATAGGATTACCTTCTCATGCAGATATTTGTCCTTGTAGCTCAACAGTGGCTTCTGGTCCAATAAGATCTGCCCATTTTGAGGCTGGTAGAATCTCTCCAGCAAACTCACAATAGTGGTTTTTCCAGAACCTGACGGACCCACTAGAGCCGTGATCTGGCCTGGCTTCAGCTCGAGAGAGACGCTCTAGAAGCACCAGCAACACCGTTTTACATTCAATATACAGGAGTGGCAAAACCAGCCCATCAAAAATTGATGACATCATCCTTTATTCAAATATCATTACAGATTTTGTAAGCATTCACTGCAAAACATGCTTTTCTTATTTAGTATTTTTGTCTCGTTTCCAGTCCAAATATCAAAAAATTCTTAAATCAAGATGCATTTACTAGATGAGATATTAAATCCTGTTTTCCGGGGGAATTAATCAAAATTAAGTGAGTTGATGCTTAAAAAAAGCTAAATTATCTGTCAATGGGGTGAGAAAAATAATCAAATAGAAACAACATTATTTTTCTGACCCCATTGGCAGATAATTTAGCTTTTTTTAAGCAAAAACTCACTTCATTTTTATTTATTTCCCCAGAAAACAAGACTTAATATCTTATGTCATTTTACTACTTTAGTAAATGCATCTTGATTTATGTTTGATATTTGGACTGGAAACAAGACAAAAATACTAAGTAAGTAAAGCATTTTTTGCAGTGTATTGCGTAGTTATGCTTGGAGTCAATTTTTGTGATAATAACACAATGAATTTTATGGCCAGAAATTATGAACAAATGCAAAATTAAGAGAGAACCAAGAAAATATTAATAACTGATTATGTTGTAGTCAATGTTTGCATTTTCCTGTCAGATTTTTGTATTTCTGTGCAGTTTTTTGTAGCTGTAGTTTGACTTTTTTGCTAAATAATTTTGTCAGATAGATACCTTAACCAAGATTCGTGTTTTGTTCTTTCCTCATATTTAAAATATTTAATATTTTCTGAACTTGTTGGGTTATTGAAAACAAATATCCTTTCCGAACATAGCTTTTGTATGAAAGCTTGTTTCTGCCACGGAAAAAAAACTATTTAAAAGATAATTCTTACTTTATATCTCATAATTCTGACTTTATATCTCACAATTCTGACTTTTTCCTCGCAATTCAGACTTTATGTCTCATAATTCTGATTTTTTTTCTCATAATTCTGACTTTATATCTCAAAATTCTGACTTTATATCTCACAATTTTGACTTTATATCTCACAATTCTGACTATATCTCACGATTCTGATTTTTTATCTCATAATTCTGACTTTATAACTCGCAATTGTGAGTTTATATCATGCAATTCTGACTTTATATCTCATAATTCTGACTTTTTTTCTCGCAATTCTGACTTTATATCTCATAATTCTGAATGTTTTCTCATAATTCTGACTTTATATCTTACAATTTTGACTTTATATCTCACAATTTTGACTTTATATCTCACAATTTTGACTTATCTCACAATTCTGACTTTTTATCTCATAATTCTGACTTTATAACTCGCAATTGTGACTTTATATCTCACAATTCTGAGAAGAAAAAAAGTCAGAATTGTGAGATAAAAAGTCGCAATTACCTTTTTATTTTTTATACAGTAACGGAAACGAACTTTTTGAAATGAGCGGAAATGGAAATGAGCTTTTATTTTACATAATTTTACTTTGTTACTAATTCATTTTACCATAATGTGTCACAATATTAATATATATATATATATATATATTTCCATTACAGTAATGAGAAAGAGAATGTTTCAGTGCATTACAGTAATTAAAGCATTAAAATGTGCTTCATTGTCAAATAGAGTGTCATAATACAAAACAGGCTTCATTTTCTTTAAGCAAAACATAATTCCTTTAATTTTGTGAAATATAATAGGAGATTTTTCAGTGCACACCTTCAGCACATCTGTGTCCGGTCGATTCGGATAAGCAAAGGTGATATTTCTGAAGCACACGTGACCGTTCAGAGTTGGAGGAGCGAGAGAGCCGTCTGGAGGAACATCAGGCTTTCGGTCCACATACTCGAAGATCTTCTCTGAAGCGCCGACCGCCTTCTTTACATGCGGCCAGTAGGACATCAGCACCTGTGACACAAGCGGCAGGGGTTTCAAGGCACACACTGGACTAGAAGAAAAAAACAGTGGTGGTTTCTCATGCAAAAGTCAATGCTAGGCTGTTGTGAGCGGATTCTGGGGCTTTTTGGTCATTTTTGACCGAAAAAGTTTACATTTGTTTTGGGGTTTTTTCTTCATTGGAATGGTACGAAACTTGGTAAACTTGCTGTGTGAACACAAAAATAAAAATCATGGACATAATTCGAACAGGTTAAATGGTCCTGAAAAAAAATAGTCACTTGTGCTCCTCGCGGTCAAAAATGAGCGCATTGGAAATGAATGGGAGACGAATTTCCTCTAGTGGAAGTGTTCGGTACTGCAGCCGAACAACATCTCACTGAAAGCTCATTTTTATCAACCTCAAATTTGAACACAACTTGTTTCGATATATATGGCTTTGATTTTTTCACAGTTTTAGAGTAAAACATGTTTTAAAAAAAATATATTTCATATATATATATATTTTAAATAAACCAAGGCTGTGAAACGATTAATCGCGATTAATCGCATCCAAAATAAAAGCGTGTGTTTACATAATATATGTCTGTGTACGATGTATAATTATTTTAAATAATTTAAATACACACACATGCATGTGTATTTAAGAAATATTTGCATGTTGTATATACTGTATATAGACTTAATGTATACATAATGTATATTTTATATAAATATAAACATTTCATATATAAATAACACATTTTTCTTAAATATATACATGTGTGTGCAATGTGCATTTATATATACAAAATAATTATACACAGTACACACACATATATTATGTAAACACACACTTTTATGTTGGATGCGATTAATCGTGATTAATCGTTTAACAGCCCTAAAATAAACGTAAGTTCACTTTTTAAAACTTTTTTCACTTCAGCAATAATCTGCCAAGTGTCATCTTTAAAAAGAGTAATCTGTGCTTAAAAGCATTAAAGAACTACGACAGTTTAAATTGGAAATTAAATTTTTAATAGGTCTATGCTCAAAAATGTAATAAATGGATTATAAATACAGCGTAAATATAATTTAGTACCATAAAATCCCCTAAAAATACAAAATATTAAATAAAAAACATTATCGAACTAAAATATCGTACATTCATTTCATTTAAATAAAAAAAATAATTGTTGTTAATTTTTGACCAAGAGCGCTTAAAGGGTTAAAGGTGTTTAATAGTGATGCTTGCTTTAGCATGAGGGCTGTGGTCAAACAGACACAGGGTTTGAGGGATTACCTCCACAGCGGATGTGAACTGAAGCTCGTACAGCACAAACGACACCAGATCACCGCTACTGACATCACTTCCTGTCACAAGCCGTCCTCCATAGTACAGTATACTGACTTTCAAAGCCAGACTGGACATCTGAAAAATGCACATTTGATTTCAAACACTGACTTCAGGATGCATTTGAAATCGCTCTAATATTCAAAGCAGTGTTTGTTCCAGAATGCATGCGTGACCCTCGATCACAAAACCAGTCTCGAGTCGCACGGGTATATTAGCCAATAATACATTGTATGGGTCAAAATCATTAGGATATTAAGTAAAGATCATGTTTCCTACCTTAAATATATGAAAAATGTATTTTTGTGAGTGGATGCAGCATAATCGCGAACATAAATGGCGATTTTTTCAATGTTTAGATTTTTTTCCAGATGTTCAAATAGTCACATCTCGGCCAAATATTGTCCTATCCTACCAAACCATAATCAATGGAAAGCTTATTTATTCAGCTAAATTGACTGGTTTTGTGGTCACATATGTTCAAAATTAACACTGTGCCCAGAATGCATTGAATATGTTTGGAAAAATGTGCATTATACCAAGAAAACTCACACTATTGGTCCACGTTGAGGCGGCGTAAGCAGCGGCTTCCACTTTGTTCAGGGCGTACGTGCCTTCCAAACACTTCTTGTACCTCTCGGTTTCTCCGTCCTCGTTAGCAAAGCTCCGGACCGTCTTCATGGAGGAGAACGTTTCCGTCGCAACGTCGTTCGCTTTCGCAAGAGATTCTTGCACTTGTGCAGAAAGTTTCTGAGGGGGAAACAAGAGCACACATCAACACAAATGCACTTAATGAACACAAATGCACTTAATGAACACAAATGCACTTAATGAACACAAATGCACTTAATGAACACAAATGCACTTAATGAACACAAATGCACACAAATGCACTTAATGAACACAAATGCACTTAATGAACACAAATACACAAATGCACTTAATGAACACAAATGCACTTAATGAACACAAATACACAAATGCACTTAATGAACACAAATGCACTTAATGAACACAAATGCACTTAATGAACACAAATGCACACAAATGCACTTAATGAACACAAATACACAAATGCACTTAATGAACACAAATGCACTTAATGAACACAAATACACAAATGCACTTAATGAACACAAATGCACAAATGCACTTAATGAACACAAATGCACAAATGCACTTAATGAACACAAATGCACTTAATGAACACAAATGCACAAATGCACTTAATGAACACAAATGCACAAATGCACTTAATGAACACAAATGCACAAATGCACTTAATGAACACAAATACACAAATGCACTTAATGAACACAAATGCACAAATGCACTTAATGAACACAAATGCACAAATGCACTTAATGAACACAAATGCACTTAATGAACACAAATGCACAAATGCACTTAATGAACACAAATGCACAAATGCACTTAATGAACACAAATGCACTTAATGAACACAAATGCACTTAATGAACACAAATGCACACAAATGCACTTAATGAACACAAATGCACTTAATGAACACAAATGCACTTAATGAACTTGAGAAAAACACCATATGTGTAATTGGAAACATCTGCATATCTTTCTGAAGAATCCCAACATTTGGAAAAAGCTGCTTGATTTTATTTCGGTCTGATCTTAAAGTCATTGTGAAATTTTTGTGCAAGGTTTATTTACATGATAGAAGTCTTAAGGCAAAACCAATGATTTTTCATGAACTGGTCGATTTTGAGATTATGGGCTTTTCTGACTAATGTGGAAAAAAAAAACATCCAGAATAATAAATGCATATTTCATTACACTTTATCCATTTGCCTCTGTCTGTAGATTAATATTCTGAAGTTTTTTATAGAGTCAATGAGATACTATTATAGTTTTTATTAATATATTGAATCCGCTTTTTGTGTAATTTTAGTTAGTTTTTAAGTAATTTTGTTATGTGTTTTTGACATTTTATTATATACATATATATATATAAATGTGTCTATATAGTTTTTTATTATTTATATTTATATATATATATATATAAATGTATATATATATATAAATATATATAAATATGTCTATAGTTTTTTTATTATTTATATATGTGTGTATATATAAATATGTCTATATAGTTTTTATTATTTTTATTATTATTTTAGTACAAGTTACACTAGATTAGAATGCAAAATGTTGCCTTTGCAACCAGCTGAAATAAAAGTTCTTTATTTTTTCTTTTATTTCAGTTAAGATTTATTTTATTTCACTTTTTTTTAATGGTTTTAGTTTCAAATTTAGTCTAAGTTAATAATTACCCTGGTTCGCGTATCATTTGTCTGATTCATTTAACATTCTGCTGTTGATAGTATTTTATGATTTATGGAGTGATAAAAATTTGTTATTCAATGTTCAAATTTCCGTTCTGTAAACGCATGCAAATAAGGGCATGTTTAATTAGATTAGATAATGCAACTTTTGCATATATAAACCTAACATTTTTAAATATGTTAAATATGAGGGAAGGACAAAACAATAACTTGGTTAAAAAAAGTAAAACTACAGCTAGAGGTTTTATTTTACTATGCAAAAAAAAAATGCATAGAAAAACAGGAAAAAAGTCAACATTGACTACGACATAATCAGTTAATAATACTAATGCTGTGAAACGATTAATTGCGATTAATCGCATCCAAAATAAAAGATTGTGTTTACATAATATATATATGTGTGTACGGTGTATAATTATTTTGAATATATAAATACACACACTTGCATGTGTATTTAAGAAATATTTGCATGTATTTACTCTATTACACATTTTTCTTAAAAATATACATGTGTGTGCATTTATATATACAAAACAATTATACACAGTACACACACATACTGTATATTATGTAAACACAAACTTTTATTTTGGATGCGATTAATCACGATTACTATTTCATTGGCTCTCTCGTTTTTGCACGTGTTCAAAATTTCATTGCGTTTTTAATCACAAATAAAACAATTGACTCCAAGCACAACTACCCAATATGCTTACAAAATATTAATAATAATATTAAAGTAAAGGCTGAAGATTCAAATTTAGTCTCACCCTGGACGCCACTTTTGGCCCAGGGTGTCTACAGATATAAACAAGATAAATTTAAGACTTTTTAACGCCACTTTGAATGAAATTTAAGACCAAACCTGTGATGGAAATACACATTATATGTAATATTTAATGTTTAGTCATTGAAGTCATTTAATATTAACTACTTGTTTATTGAACTAAAATCAATGTTACATTTGCAATCGTGAGAATATTCAGCAAAATAGCTCCCGTCATGTTATGTTACTCAACTATATCATATGTGATAAATAAAAAAACTCAACATTGTGAATTTTTACCTCAGTATGTTTCTCTGTGTGCGGTTATGCTCGTTTGTTTTGATTTCTCACTATAAAGTCTCTCACAGAGGCGGGCGAGTCTCAACAGCGCTTACAGAAACACATTATCATTATCAATCGCCGTTTATGTAATAAAATCAGAATCATTCTCGCGACTCGATGCTTCACTGGTTATTTGACGGACATTGGGTCCGTCAGACTGGAGACATTTCAGCGGTAAATGTGACCAGAAATATTTAAAACCGTCGAATCTGAATTTAAGACATTTTAATACTTTTTAAGGCCTTTTATTAGGAAACCTTTAAGACGTTTTAAGGACTCTTGGCCACTGCTATATGACTCATATATGATCAAATTAATGTTACCTGGTAGAACCGGCCGGAGAATTCTGGGATGATCCAGATGATGGGGAGGCCGAGAGCGGTGAAGACGGACAGTCTGACGGAGAGCAACACCATGGAGCCGAAGAGGAAGATGATGCGCATGAAGTACCACATGAGCAGACTCAGCTTCTCACTCAGAGACTCGCTCATGGTGTTGGTGTCGGTGGTGATGCGGGACACGATGTCACCTGAACAGGAACCGGTGAAAGTCCTTTTTAATTCGTCACATGATATCTCTATTAAAATTTGATGTTAAAGGGATAGTTCACCCAAAAATGTAAACTCTGTCAGTGATTACTCTCCCTCGTGTTGTTCAACCCCGTAAGACTTTCGTTCATCTTCAGAACACAAATTAAGATATTTTTGATTAAATCTGAGAGCTGTCTCACTCCTCCATAAG
Source organism: Rhinichthys osculus (assembly GCA_029959095.1). Taxonomy (NCBI): domain Eukaryota; kingdom Metazoa; phylum Chordata; class Actinopteri; order Cypriniformes; family Leuciscidae; genus Rhinichthys; species Rhinichthys osculus. The sequence continues at coordinate 1,651,759 of JARWKJ010000016.1, read as the reverse complement.
CTTCTTTGTTATTGAAACTTGCCGGCCCATAAAGTTAGTAAAGACATCGTTAAAATAGTCCGAGTGACTACAGCGGCTCAACCTTAAGTTTATCAAGCGATGAGAATACTTTTTGTGCGCAAAAACAAACAAAAATTACGACTTTATTCAACTATTCATCATCTTCTCTGTGGGCTTCGAGTGAGTTCTCGTAGTGTAACAGCGCAGCGCTTCTGTGTTGTACGTCACACACACACACACACACACACATGACCAGCGTCGGCCAATAGTGAGCCTTCGTGTGACGTACAACACAGAAGCGCTGCGCTGTTACACTACGAAAACTCACTCGAGGCCCACAGAGAAGATGATGAATAGTTGAATAAAGTCGTAATTTTTGTTTGTTTTTGCGCACAAAAAGTGTTCTCGTCGCTTGATAAACTTAAGGTTGAGCCGCTGTAGTCACTCGGACTATTTTAACGATGTCTTTACTAACTTTTCTGGGCCGGCAAGTTTCAATAACATAGATAGAAGCCTATGGAGGAGTGATCCAGCTCTCAGATTTTGGGGTGAACTAACCCTTTAAATGTCTTTTGACTGAATTGGAAAAACTGACACTTCAAATCAATTTTTCAAACAAAAAAGATCTAAACCTTGACAAAAAGTTGTCTTTGAGAATGTCTAAATATATATCCAAATCCACAACCTAATAAAAGTAAGTAATTATGTCAAAAGCCTCTTTATATACAGCTATATCTAGTGGTTACACTTAGGACTGTCACTTTACGTTCGAAAATCGGTTGCACAATCGATCGGACCAACCAACACAAGTTTCGAAAAAGAGAATAGCGAATCGATTTTAGCAGCCTTTTTTTTTTTAACCAAAAATGTGTGTTAGGTGGACAGATCAATCCAGGACACAGAATGCTGGAAAATAACACTGTCTTTTCTGTTCACCAAATGCTTTTTAATATTCGCTATTACTTCAATGCAAGTGAACAAGCGCGCCGTTATTTGTTGCGTAGTGACGTGTGTGTGTGTGTGTGTGTGTTCAAGTGAGCCAGAAATGCACAGATTCTGCAATACGCTGTATTTAATATATCATGAGGATCACGAGTTGCGTATTTGCACTAAATCCGCATAGTTTTGTCTTACACGAACTTCCCCAGCAAAGTGAGTAAACACAGAAACGCTCGTGATTCAACAGCGTTTCCCGCCAAAGTTCATTTGTACCCGCATCTGGCGGGTCGAGGGAGTTAATCTCAATCCCTGAATGTTGCGCTCCTGTTTGTCATTGTGCTGAAACTTCACGGCAATAAATCATCAGGAATATTGCTGACTTGTGCGTCTCAAGCGCCTCTTTACGCTCGTCCTAACGCCTGTTAGGTGTCCGTGGATTTGCCTGTATTTGGTGTTGAAAATGGAAACGTCTTTAGACATGGAAAATCGATTTTTAATTATGTTTACACTTATGTCTCAAATCGAACAGGATTTTTTCACGAAAGTGACAGAGCTAGTTACACTATGGCATTACAGATATTTTTCTTTTTTACTCCCACCTGATGACACTAATCTGCCTTTTTTTTTAAAAGGATTTGATAGGCATTGTCTCTATTTTAACAGCTTTAATTGAAAAAAATACTAAAGTAAAAGTGACAGCATAAGTTAAAATGATCAAGACAGAATCAGCAGCAACACTCATTATGATACAGTTAAAAAATAGCACTTTGTTTGCAGGTTTACCTGTGGAAGCTTTATCGAAGAACGCAATATCTTGTTTCAGCACCGACTGGAAGACGAGTGCTTGGATGGACGTGTGTATTCGGCTCATGGTGATGTTGTAGATGAGGTCACACACAAACTCACACACGGCGCTGCAGAAAACAGGAGGAAATCCTGAGATGTGCTTTTATCTTTAATGCATTTCAGGTGTTGTTTATTCACCTTATTTCACATTTATCACACATTATTTCAAGCCTAGTTCAAAAGTTTGGGGTCGGTGACATTTTTTAAATGCTTCTGCTCCCCGAGGCTGCATTTATTTGATCAAAAATAAAGTACAAATATTTATACAATATAAAACCGCTGTTTTCTATGATATTATATAGTAAAGTGTCATTTATCCCTGTGATCAAAGCTGAATTTTCAGCATCATTACTCCAGTCTTCAGTGTCACATGATCCTTCAGAAATCACTCTAATATGATGATTTGCTGGTCAAGAAAAAACTATGATTATTCTTAATATTTGGAATTTGTGACATATTTATATATATATATATATATATATATATATATATAAAAATATGTCAGAAATATGTCATAAATTCCAAATAATTTATATATATATATATAAATTATTTGGAATTTATGACATATTTATGACCAAATGCTTTTTTAATGCATTTGGTCTATATGTGCATAATTATATATATATATAATTTATATAAAATATAATATATATATATATATATATATATATATATTATATAATATATATATATATATATATATATATATATAAAATACATAATTATATATATATAATATGTCATAAATATGTCATATATTCCAAATATGAAGAATAATATATTAAAAATGTCAAAAACACACAACAAAATGACTTAAAAACTAACTGAAATTACAAAAAAAGCTGATTCAATATATGAATAAAAACTATAATAGTATCTCATTGACTCATTTATTTTGTAACATTATAAATGTCTTCACTTTTAATCAGTTTAATGTGTCTCCCTAAACCCAAACTTTTGAACAGTAGTGTACAGGACTGTCCTTGTGGCCTCACCTCATGACGGTCATCAGGGTCATGACAGTGATCGCGTGGTTAAAGGCCTCGGGCTCATCTTCATTCATGATCCAGTCCGTCATTTTACCGGTGTAGTGAGGAATCGCCATTTCACCTGTGCCACAATATGCATGTAAATATGCATGTTCATCTTCTAATTTGCTTACAGACAAAAAGAAACACGCTTTATCATCATTGACCCAATTTATTCTGCAATCTCTACATCTAGAAGAATCAATAAGTTGCTGAGAAGTCAGTGTGTTTGCAAACTTGTCATGATTTTGTGTGCTGAACAATTATGAGAGCAAATTTGACCAAAGTGAAAGTAAAAGTGATATGCGATCAACTTTCTTTCATTTGACAGACTATATAAGTTTTAAATTACACTGTAGGCTAGATTTCAAGGTAATTATTTACAGATCATAAAGCCATAACAGGAAATGGAGCCAGATACATCAATAACGCAATATTTACTCAGATTGTAATAAGTTCAATAAAATATTTAAATAAATAAATAAAATGGCATTATGTATTGTCTAGGCAATGGGTCTAAAAATAGGAAGAAAAAAAAGAAATAATAATAAATAGAAAAAATTATTAAAATAAAAATAATCAAATGTAACGATTTAAATAATAATACATCTAACAATACAGTAATATAGTAAAGCAACTAAATATTTTACAAATAATATTTTAATGTTATACTGTATCAATTGCACAAGGATGATCATATTTAGGGATTATTTTTATTTGTGATAATAACTTTTTTTAACAGAAATTATAAACTCATGCAAAAACAAATATTATGAAATATGAATACAATTAAATATGTCAGTTTTTTGTTTTTCTATGCATTTTTTTAACATGGCAAAATAAAACCTATAGCTGTAGTTTGCCCAATAATTTTTCCTCATATTTTGATGGTTTAATTGAACTTATAGTGTCATTAAAAACCATTATCACTTCTGTCCTCTACTGTATGTATGACATTTTTACCTAAAGAAGATATAACCACAAAGAAGAAGACGACTGCAAAGCGTCCACTGAAGGGCTTCATGTATCCCAGCAGCCTTTGCAGCGACGCCTTGCCCTTCTGCTGTGTTTTCTGCTTTCTGGCTGTTGGAAGGAGAGTGAGGACATGGCGCTTCCACAGCAACAGAGACAACGCCAACACCAAATACCCCTGCAGAAGCTGAAAGATAATCGAGTTTAATACACACACACACACACACACACACACACACACACACACACCTGACATTTCAAATACTCTTCTAAGTGTATGTTCGCCATTTAACCGTCTGGTGTTGCTCGATCGTTTTAGACTGAATTTGTTTGTGTTTTTAATCGCTGGTTCATCAGAATGGTACGAAACTCTGTGAATTGATTAGAAAAATCACTAAAGATACTGTATATAAACTGGTGTGACTGAAACACAAAGAAAGTTTTTGCAAATGCGTGAAATAAAATAATTAGGCACGGGCAGCAAGGAAGGGGTTAAACTCTAAAACAGACACACACACTCAAACACACACTCAAAGACACACACACACACACACACACACACACTCAAGCACACACTCAAACACACACACACTCAAGCACACACTCAAACACACACACACACACACACACACACACACTCAAACACACACACACACAAGCACACACAAGCACACACACAAGCACACACTCAAACACACACACACTCAAGCACACACTCAAACACACACACATGCACACACACACACACACACACACACACACACTCAAACACACACTCAAGCACACACTCAAACACACACATGCACACACACACACACACACACTCAACCACACACTCAAAGACACACGCACTCAAACACACACACACACTCAAGCACACACTCAAACACACATACACACACTCAAGCACACACTCAAACACACACTCAAGCACACACTCAAACACACACACTCAAACACACACTCAAACACACACACACTCAACCACACACTCAAAGACACACGCACTCAAACACACACACACACACACACTCAAGCACACACTCAAAGACACACACACACACACACACACACACACACAGGGTCCAGACACACACACACACACACACACTATTAGACACACACACAATTGAACTGGTGTGGCTGTAACAAAATGGCAAAATTGAGCTAGACTACTCAAATAATAAGATTATTTTATTAATAAGAGTCTGAAATCAGATCGGACCCAGATTGATTAAGCTCTGATAAAGAATTCATTTTCAATTCGCTACATCTCTGTTGAATTTTGATGTTCAATGTCTTTTGACTGCAGTAAAATAAAAGGAAAAATTGACACTTCAAATCAATATTTCAAACAAACCTTGACAAAAAGTTGTTTTTGAAAATGTCTAAATATATATCCACAATCTAATAAAGGTAAGTAATTATGTCTAAAGCCTCTTTATATGCAGCTATATAGTAATCTAGTGGTTACACCAAGGGAAGTCACTTTTTACCACGAACAACACAAAGTCGTGGGACTCCCATTCCCAAAATGAACAACACCAGATGGGTTAAATGTATTACGGCACATCTTACCCCTTGCCAGGTGTGCCAACCCCACAGCAGCTCCACAGTAGACCTGCCACACGCCCAGAGAAACGAGATGTACACCGGATAGAGGAGGCCGTGGACCACAGCCGTCTGAACGCCCTCGCATCCTCTCATCCACGCCGGGCTGCCGGAGTAGGAGACGGACACGAAGAGGAGGAGAGCGGTTCGGGCCAGTCCGCCGGCCCACAGCGTGATGAACGCGTTACTGGTGAAGGACGGGGACAGCTGGATGGCACCAATGAACATCACTGTGAACACGTCCACACACAACGCCAACAGGGCGAACAGAGGAACGGCCATCTTATCCTTCATCCCCAGCACTGCCAAACAAAGATTAGGATCAGCAATGACAAACAAACAGAGATCTATGTACATGTAGCTATCATGTTACAACCCTGCTGAAAACAAACAAACAGATAAAACTGGTTTTAGCTGGTCTCCAGGCTGGTTTTCGAGGGGGTTTTTGGGGCACTTTATTTTTTTTAGCTGGTCAAATAGACCAAGTAAAACCAGCTGAACACCAGCTTGGCCAGTCTAGAAGCCTAGGCTGGTTTTAGCTGTTTATTTCCCCAAGGACATACAAGTAAAACAATGGTATATGCTGTTCAATGTGGGTAAATCAGTTTCACTTTCACTCTAAAAATTCATTTTCATTTAATAAGCTCAATGAGATTTGCTTACTTATCAGCGCGTTCAATCTACACAATTTGTTTGCAAGTCAAAGTTAGTATATAATTACTTAAACATTGTGTATTTTTTACAGATTTCCCAGAAGTGCATTCAGACAACAATATGTGCTTGGAAAGAGATAAAGAAACACTAGGCTAAGTTACGTACCTTGTGAATACCTACTGAAACTCTCAAGATATTTCAAGAATCGATGTGTTTTTAGTGTCGCCGTCACATTTATTTAATATATTATCGTTTAAAATAAGTACCTATACAAGAGAGATGAGAATACCGTGCGTGAAACACCATACAAGGTCCGAATCTGAAACCGAAAGTGAACTAAGTGCACTGCAAGGAGGAAAACCCCATCTGGGCTAAAATAATGAATATTAATTACGCACCGTGACGTAGCCAAATAGTCCGACCTCATTGGCTCGGAGTCAGACGTTGGTGGGCATCAGCTGGCCAATCACTGAGGGCTTGTCTTATAAATATGCATAATGTTGCGTGTCTCTTAAAGTGACACACACAGGACACACTCGCTGTTTTAAGCGCTAAATTGGCGTCGTTTCGATGTTTTGAGTGTCGAGCGGCATGAGCGTCGCGTTTTAGACGCAGTGTAAAGCCTAAAGCGCGTCTCGATTCGAAACCCTGCATTCTCTTCCTGAACGTGATCGCGTCTAATGTTACGTCATATACCCTAATTAATATACATGAGTATTTAGTGTTATCCGCTGCTCTGCTTATAAATGGAGGATCGTGCAGATAAATGCCACAGTTTACATTGGCTGCTATTTTTTTTAACATAATCCAAAAAAAGAAAAGATAACATAATTTGGTTTAATAATATCTATTATTAAACTCCAGTAAAAACATTAATGATGCGAAATATTTTTATAATTTAAAATAGCTGTTTTCTATTTAAATATATTTTCTGTGATCAAAGCTGGATTTTCAGCATCATTACTCCAGTCTTCAGTGTCACATGATCCTTCAGAAATCACTGAGGATTTGATGCTCAAGAAACATTTATGATTATTATATCAATGTTGAAAACAGCAGTTTCAGATTTTTTAGCTGGAAATCATAATTCTTTGATAAATAGAAAGCATTTATTTGAAATCACTTTTGATCAATTTAATGCATCATTTCAGGGACATGCAGAGAGTTCCTTAGGGGCAGGGACTCACATGTATATATATATACACTCACCGGCCACTTTATTAGGTACACCTGTCCAACTGCTCGTTAACACTTAATTTCTAAGCAGCCAATCACATGGCGGCAACTCAGTGCATTTAGGCATGTAGACATGGTCAAGACAATCTCCTGCAGTTCAAACCGAGCATCAGTATGGGGAAGAAAGTTGATTTGAGTGACTTTGAACGTGGCATGATTGTTGGTGCCAGAAGGGCTGGTCTGAGTATTTCAGAAACTGCTAATCTACTGGGATTTTCACGCACAACCATCTCTAGGGTTTACAGAGAATGGTCCGAAAAAGAAAAAACATCCAGTGAGCGGCAGTTCTGTGGGCGGAAATGCCTTGTTGATGCCAGAGGTCAGAGGAGAATGGCCAGACTGGTTCGAGCTGATAGAAGGGCAACAGTGACTGAAATAACCACTCGTTACAACCGAGGTATGCAGCAAAGCATTTGTGAAGCCACAACACGCACAACCTTGAGGCGGATGGGCTACAACAGCAGAAGACCCCACCGGGTACCACTCATCTCCACTACAAATAGGAAAAAGAGGCTACAATTTGCAAGAGATCACCAAAATTGAACAGTTGAAGACTGGAAAAATGTTGCCTGGTCTGATGAGTCTCGATTTCTGTTGAGACATTCAGATGTTAGAGTCAGAATTTGGCGTAAACAGAATGAGAACATGGAACCATCATGCCTTGTTACCACTGTGCAGGCTGGTGGTGGTGGTGTAATGGTGTGGGGGATGTTTTCCTGGCACACTTTAGGCCCCTTAGTGCCAATTGGGCATCGTTTAAATGCCACGGCCTACCTGAGCATTGTTTCTGTCCATCCCTTTATGGCCGAAATGTACCCATCCTCTGATGGCTACTTCCACCATGTCACAAAGCTCTAATCATTTCAAATTGGTTTCTTGAACATGACAATGAGTTCACTGTACTAAAATGGCCTCCACAGTCACCAGATCTCAACCCAATAGAGCATCTTTGGGATGTGGTGGAACGGGAGATTCGCATCATGGATGTGCAGCCGACAAATCTGTGGCAACTGTGATGCCATCATGTCAATATGGACCAAAGTCCCTGAGGAATGCTTCCAGCACCTTGTTGAATCTATGCCACGAAGAATTGAGGCAGTTCTGAAGGCAAAAGGGGGTCCAACCCGTTACTAGCATGGGGTACCTAATAAAGTGGCCGGTGAGTGTATATATATATATATATATACTGGTCAAAAGTTTGGAAACATTCATATTTTTTATGTTTCCGAAAAAAGTCTCTTATGCTCATCGAGGGTGCATTTATTTGATCTAGAATACAGAAAAAAACAGTAATATTGAAATATTACTACAATATAAAATAGTGGATTTCTTTTTTAATATACTTATAACCTTTGATACTATTTTTCAGGATTCTGAGTAAAAAAAGAAAAGAAAGAACAGCATTTATTTAAAATAGAAATATGTTGTACCAACAATCGTTCAAAAGTTTGGGGTCAGTAACTTTCTTTCTTTCTTTTTTTGTTGTTGAAAGAAATTAATAATTTTATTATAAGAGACTTCTTTTGTCAGCCTACACTTCACATAATAGGCCTGTAGGTGGCGCTCGTTTAGCGCTGAATCAATACAGGCTAAATACAAGTGACTTTAATTCTGTCATTCCACGAAATCGGTGCCTTTTCAACTTTAAAAATTTGAAAAACATAATTGTTTTAAACTGATTTTTTTCAGTACCCATTAAATTAAGACATCTTAACATGACAGGAAATTGTGTTGGGCCTTCTCAAGCTATGCCATTTATTATTTTATGACTGTTTATTTATTTCATGTGTTGATATTTTCCTCAGTCCTGTTACCGACTGAAGTGTTACTATAAATAATAATTCCAATTACAAATATGCAACAGTTTGCACATATATTAGTAGTATTTTGGTCCCTCTTTTCATTCAGACGATGTCATATTTAAAACAATTCTGTTTTATATCATAATATCCATTCAGATTACTGAAAATGTCCTATTTCAGGGACGACATCACATTACAATTAAGAAATATGTATACTTTGACAAGATATTTATTTTAAAAAGGGTCTTGTCCAAAATGCAATATAGTGCAGGTTACTATGGTGAGATCTGTTTGACTGTCAAATGTCATTTTTCTTTTAAAATATCAAATTAATGACAGTAACAGGACTGAGCTCTCAATATCCGAGAGTGTCTTCAGTCACATATTGTTTGTCATTCCAGTTAATTGCATGCATTATGGACAAGAGTTATGAACTTATTTACTTCCATACTAGTTATATGGAACATTAGGCCATGATAATCTGCTTCCATATGGGAGGTAATATAGAATTATATAGAAAAATACAATCATAGAAGAAAACGTATATCTTTATTAAAACAAATCATCCTTGGACATATAAAACATGGTCTGCTCTCTCCATCTTATCCTCAACACCTTTTCTACCTCATTGCATTCTTCTATGCCTCTATTAGTTCTCTTATAGGCCTACTTCTTTTTTTCCCATAGAAGATACCGTTCTATCCTCTCTGGATCCTGGTCTCTATGATCGCGATAGCGCCGTTGCTTCTCGGCTGCAGTTAATGGCATGTTACTAACAACTGTAAAAGTGTATAGCAAATTAAATGTGATGTTAATTCTATGCAAATAAGACATAAAAAAGTCAACAATGTTGACTAAGCATGTCGATGCTCATATGTCGCTGCTTTTAGCTCAATAACACACAAAGTAACCTTTATAAATGTCTATGTCCCTTAGTTGTTGTCCTATTCCTTAAATTGCATTTGAATGTTTTCCCCTGCAAATAACAAATACACCATCTATGACTGAGTTATGCAGCTGGGCTAGAATCTATGCTCCCTTTTGCTCTGGGATAGTAACAGGACTGATGGTAACAGGACTGATGATTTGATGCTAATATGCTAATTTCTAAATAACAGGTCAAGGTCAGAAAGGCACATGGTATGTAATCTGAAAGATTAATTCTTCTAGATATTGGTAATATTAGGATTAATAAATTATTGTTTATATGTACACTTTAAAAAATGGTAACAGGACTGATGTTGTATGCCGACCCCTCTCTAACAACCATGATAAAACATGAAAAATAGGACAATTAGGAAGAGAGAAACCTATCCTTGCTTACACTGTGGAATCCACTTAATCTAAATGATGTCACTTCCTTGAAACGATGTCACTTCTGGTTTGTACCATTATTTTTTAGGGGTTTTTTGGTGATAGTAACAGGACTGATATGAAATTAGGGGACAATGATAAAATGACTTATATTTCTAAGAAAAATATATCTATTTAGGTCAAAACCATTGCTTAACAATGAGATTACACTTTAGACAATATAAAACTGTGAAAATTGGATAATTTTACCAACATTTTACAAATGAGAAGTCCTGTTGAAAAAGAACAACCATAGCGAGGGACAGGCTAAAATCCTTACCCATAGCATATAATATGTGATTTTAATTATTTAAAATGATATTTTATTGGCTTTTACTTGGTCTTATATTGATGCATTATGATCTGTAGTAATATTAAGTTTTTAAATTACATATTTATTTGTTGTTAAACCAACTTTAGAACTGATTATTTGTTAGGGACGCAAAAGGCACCGATTTCAAGGAATCACAATGCGACTTTTGATGCTTGTTTTGTGCAGTGCGTTGTAGTCAATTAACATCCATTGTTTCAAGAACGAAGATTCAGATTGGATCATAAAGTAAATTCTGTCCATGTAATTTTCAAACGATTTATAAATTATCACTCCACTTCACATTGTCCAATGAAATTTGAACTTGTTGAGCCCAGATGACGATTGGTCGGTGCACATGACAAACAGGCATCAAATAATTGTGCAATATCAGAGAATGTAGACGGGCTTTGGTAATATTCTAAAATATGGGATATGTGGATTTTTAATTGAATCGACTTGTTGTTGGGGAAAAAAGTAAAAAAATTGTTTGGTTTATTTCTTCCTGCCTTCGAGCCTTAGCCTACTCAATGAAAGAGCCATACCGGTATTTGACTCGAGAGCATCGGTTCCTACGTTTATGTATTTACGAATACCAGTGCATTTTCGTTTTAAAACGCATAACTTTTGCTACGACATGCGGAAGTTAAGCAACGCGTTGGCAACGACGTCTCAGGCTATAGGTAAAATAAACGTGAATTTAGGCTACTTTAGTTTTGTTTAACGAATTCGTTTGCCCATACAATCTTTAAGATATTAGGTTAAACTTATTTGGCTTGCTGTCCGCTGGAGAGGGGCTCGATGAAGCAGCTTCAACTCGAGCTCTGATATACCCCCCAGTGGCTAAATGTAGGACCTGTTAATTAAAGGGCAAGG